>KZ308291.1:637678-656377 GCA_000376725.2 Ladona fulva | reverse complement strand
GTAGTTTTAGTCACTGGAGCTGCTGGAGGACTTGGTTTAGCTGCTGTTGATGTTGCTGCGAACGTATATAAAGCTAAGGTGTGTATATGTATCTCTTTTTTTGGGAAGAGCCTAAGCATAATTTCCAGATATGGACTAAATGTACTCATTGTGGCTTGATATAACATAAAAAATCATAATTTGCAAATTTCATTTCAATTAAATATCTGTATGTTACTTTAATGGAAAAAACATAGGTATGGTCCATTATTTTATATGGCCACTGAATATGTGGATTTACATATCATTCACACTTATTGCGTTTAAATTGTTAAATAAAGTTTAATGTAAATCTCTTTTATCATGATCACCTAGGATTTTTGTTTGCTAATCACTCTAGTTTTGATCTACATAAGGTATGATTTTTCAAAAGTTTTTTCTTGTAGGTTATTGGAGTATGTTCTACAGAAGACAAAGCAACTCTGGTAAGAGATAAAGGAGCTTGGGCTGCTTTGACGTACGATCTGAAAGATCTCCTCAAAACAGTGAAAGAAGTGAGCAAGGGCAATGGAGTTTCTGTTATGTTTGATACTGTTGGTGGTGAAGTATTTGAAAAAAGCATTAAATGGTAAGCTTTACCAAGGTATATATTAAAAAATAAATGTATGAATTTCTTGAAGAACTTTTGATATTGCAAATTATGATTTCAAAACATAGCTTAATTTTTTCCTGAAGACATAACATTCTTTGCTTTATGAGGAATTTATTAAATAATTACAAGCATTTTTAATACCTGTATATTTTTGATTGGTACTTTGTAATATATTTGTGCAGTGGGTTTGGATATCCATTCTTAAATTTAAATATGTGATGATTTGAAATTTGTTTCCACAGAAATTCACGACAAGTGATATTGAAGTATTGCTGTTATTCTCATTCATAGTGTAGGTCATGAAGGCAAAGTGGTAGTGGCAGGTTTTGCATCTCGTCAAGCTCCAAAGATTGTTACCAGTACTCTCCTCACAGAAACATACACCTTAATGGGGGTTTGCTTAAATCAGTACCGGAAAGCTGATCCTGAAATTTATAGGTAAAAATGTTAATCAAATTTTTCACAATCTATAGAAAATCATAAAATATTTTTGATCATTTGATTTCAGTCTAAGTATTTTTTAAAGATGAATTTGTGATCTATTATTATTTGTTTGTTGGGCAAGGGACTTTCTAAAAGTTTATGGAATCAAATTTTACTGCTTCTCATTGTACAACCATGGGTCTTTTCTGTGAGCTTCTTGCATACAGTAAGTGTTAATTTTCAGCATATACTTTGATTGGATTGGATTAGCAAATAGTTAGAGGTATTTTTAAAAAGGCTACACCTTTTACAGCAGTATTATTTAAAATATATTCAATGTATGGATTTAGGAAATTATTTTTCCTTTAAAATTTTAATGTTTTCTCTTATGTTGATTATAGAATAATATGCAGTTTTGATCTAATTTCTAGGGATAGGTAGGGGTAACTGAGAAAATATATAAAAAATTACTGGCCCTTAAGGTTTTACCAGCCTTATTGCAGTTATTCAATACTGAAAAAGATCTCCAAATGCAAATACATATGAATCTGAAAGAAACCAATTTGGCAATGTGTTGCTAATTGAATTAGGATGCAGCATTAATCATAAGAAATTAAAATATTGAATATCTTCCAAGATTATGCTTAGCACACATTCTTAGTCTTCTGTTTACCTGTAAAAAAAGAGAAAACCCAGAGAAGACTTTACTGGGATAAAGAATGTTCATAAAACTCGTAATGAATGTTATCTTCAGCTGAAATCATCATTAGTTCATAAGTCAATAACTTAAAATTCTTAGGAGTTATTTAGCTGTTTGGTCTATCTTAACAGATAAATCAACCAGAAATAGTAAGTAAATGGGGCTTGTGAAATGCCACTTCCTTAGCCCCATTTTATGGAATGGGTAAAATAATGGTATATCATTAATATGCAGTAGCTTGATAAATTTGCTTCACACGTGTGTGCCCCAAGTATTGGTTTCTTTCTGAGGCCATCTCCTTGTATCTGCTGAACTGTATATATATTTTGATTGAGGTGGTTGTATGTACTGATTTTGGGATTTTTTTCCAGGAAGACTAAAGAAAAATACTAATTTGTATAGGCCATCTGATTTACTCCATCTACTACTTTACTCCATCTACTGGAGGTTTGAAAATGTTATAAATACGAGGGTCGTTCAATAAGTCCTTAGAAAATCTAAGATGGCACTTGTAGTTTCATAAATGGTTTGTTTTTAGTAAGCATCTTTACTCACTAGATAGCTGTTAAAGTCTCAGTTATATCCATCACCTTGTTTCATTTTCATTGTCAATGGATACGAAAAACGTTTGTTTAATTTTTAGAAAAATGGAAAAAAGTGAGTTTCAAGCAGTGATTAAACACTTATATTTAAAAGGCTTAACACCAAAAGAGATCAAAGCTGAGTTGGATGAAGTTCATGGCACATCTGCTCCTGTGTTTGCAACTGTTTACAATTGGGAAAAAGAGTTTAAACGTTGCTATACATCCACAAAAGATGAACTTCATTTGGGACATCCAGTAGAAATGACAACCCCTGAAATAATTGACAAAATCCACAATATGGTTTTGGTCTCCGAAGAAGGCGAAGACAGTGAAATCGGCCAGCAAGGTGATGGCCACAGTTTTTAGGATGCATGTGGAATCTTCTACACCGATTATTGGAAAAAGGTCAAACAATTACTGGAGAGTATTTTGCGTTGTTATTGCACTGGTTGAGAGAAGAAATCAAGAAGAAATGGCCTCATTTGAAAAAGAAAAAGATCCATCAAGACAATGCACAGGTGCATGCCTGCGCAGTTTGGATGGCTAAAATTATGAAATTAAGGTTCCAATTATTACAAAATCCACCCTATCGCTGGATTCGGCCCCCAGTGACTTTTTTTATTTCCAGACTTGAAAAAATGGCTCAGTGGATAACAAATCACGTCAAACGAGGTCATCGCCCCAACAGATGCCTATTTTGAGGACCTTCTGAAATCCTACTTTTTGAGGGGCTTAAAGTTAAAGAAAGGCTTGGAAAAGTATATAGAGTTGAAAGGAGATTATGTTGAAAAATAAAAAAAAATCTACCCAAAATAATTTGTTTTTCTATCTTTTTTTAAGGACTTATTGAACGACCCTTGTAGGTGTAAGAGAATTAAGGGAATTTATGAAAGGGGTCAGGAGACATGACCCCACAATCCTGATAACCTTTGGCAATCACATGGCCCAATTATGCATGGGTTTTGTATATCATCTTGATTGGATAAACATTTATCGAAAGTGCCTATGCTCCAAGGGAACCAGAATGGCAAGGTCTGTCATACTATCTTGGTGATCAGAGCAACTGCCTGAGAAGTGGTAGAGCTGGGTTCAAATATTAGCTGCTGCAGACTTTTTTTTCTTTAATTTCTTTATCTAGGGAACCAAAAATTAGTCCCAGTTTAGAATTTTATAACTCTGCGTACCTTACTTTTGGGATTAAATAAAAAAATATTTCTTTATTACATTGTTACCAAACCTGAGTTGGAGATAAGCTGCAATAGTAGTGGCAGTTAGTCTGCAACTTGTGTTTGGCATAGTTTTATTTACCTTTTTGTAAGAGGTGAAGGTTTAGATTTTTTAAAAAGTTAAAAAGACTCCTTGTTTTGAAGATTTTAAAATACACATCCTAAACCATCCAAATGTTGACCTGTATTGTTGCATATATTGAATTTATTGTTTTAAAATTGTGCAGTATTCCCGCCATATCCCTTTGCTCAGATTCTGTACATTCAAAATTTCCCTCTTAGTTTGAGTGGTAAAAAGAGAGGGAGAAGAAGCAGGTCGGTGTCCCTGTTTAAAGTCGCCCTTTCAAAGTCACAGCAGACTTCCCTCTGCAGCTTACTGCGCAGCAATGTAAGGGAAGTAAGCACACAACTTATATACTGTGGTGCAGATGGATGTTTTCTAAAGTGATCAAAGTGGCAGGAGATTATTTCATTATGATACCCATCAATACTATTTTGCCTTGAGCCATGTGATCACCACAACCCCCTTCCATCTGGTTTCCCCTCCTTTGTCTCTGAGCAAGGGACAAGTCAGTCATGTGTAAGTGGTGTTTGGCAGTGGTTGTCAAGAAGAACACAGAACCTGAATTTATTAGTGCTTCTTCTGTTTCGACTTATAAAAAGATGCTTGAAAGTGGATCACACTCCGTCAAGCTATTATTAGAGGAGTTACTCCCTATATTATTTTGAGTTATGGCATTGTCTCCTTATATTATTTTCGTTGTTTCTACTGCTGTTTCCTACTTGAAATTTCTTTGTGGGTCAATTATGTTGAATTCATAACTTTATTGTACCTTTGTTGTTCATGTCTCTTTTCGACTGTGATTCCTTGATTTGTCACTATTGTTCGAATGCAACAACTTGAGATGGTATTTAGTAAATTCTATCATCTGTTGGTGCCACACAATCAGCACTTATTGTGTCCCCCAGTAAAGTGCCACCCTCACTCATTCACCATAAAAGACACCTGATATAGGCATAAAATTGAGGTTTCCAATGTGAGTAGATTAGTAATCTACTCACATTGGAATCCAGATTCTTTACAATGGGTAGGAATGTGATGTGTGTGAAAACTGTGATTAAGGAATTCTGTGTTCCTTTTTATTTTTACCTTTACTCTCATTTTCTTGTCCCTCTCTTATAGTAATATAAATGCCATGTAATAACAGGCTGCCTATTTAGGGAAGTTCTAGTTTAAGATGATAGTTCAATAATTTAATCTATGTATAGGTTTAGTTTTAATAGATTATGCAGTTCATTTCAATTTTAATTTGATTTCAGGGAAGTAGTTCTTGATGCAGTCGACATGTGTGAGCAAGGACTATTGAAACCTTATGTATCACATACCTATAAGCTTGAAAAGGTGAATGAGGCATTGAAACTTTTAACAGAGCGCAAGGCTGTTGGAAAGGTTGTTATTCAAATGGATTAGAAGTATTCTGTATCTTGTAATTAAGTCAGAAGGCTGTATTTCTGTTTTTATAAATTTGTTTTTGAATGTATCTTTTATTGCAGTTGAAATTTTATGCTTCATAATATTTTGTAAAATATTTTTATAATAAATTCACAAAATTTTATTGTATTGTTTACATTTATTGTATTCTCAAATTATATATTTTTAATCTACATCTTACCAAAACATCAATGTTATCGTTCTACTTTTTTACTTACACATTTATATATTTAATGGAAATTGCCTTATAAAGAAATTTCCTTTGAACTCAGCAAAAATTAAAATGAACATTTTAGGTTTTTAACATCATCTTAATTTTGGCGTATATGAAGTATTTAATAAATAATGTGTAAAACAGATAAGGATACGAAAAACGTTTGTTTAATTTTTAGAAAAATGGAAAAAAGTGAGTTTCAAGCAGTGATTAAACACTTATATTTAAAAGGCTTAACACCAAAAGAGATCAAAGCTGAGTTGGATGAAGTTCATGGCACATCTGCTCCTNTATTTAATAAATAATGTGTAAAACAGATAATGTATATCTAAGATCATATTTTTACAACGGATGAATGGAAACATTCCTGATTTATAAAAATACTTTGCCACAGGATTTTATCGAAAATTTGCAAGCAATAAATAGCTTAGTCTATAAATAGAATATTTGACGTTATTTGTTGCAAAGGTTAATCAGAATTATTTCGATTCTCACCTGCATAACAAATAATTTGGTTTAATTACTTTGTCATTGGAAACGATAAAAAAATATTTACAAGAAGAGAATGGTTATGTCCAAATTTTCACAATTTCTAGAATTAAATACTCAAATGTGGCTATCATCAAGATCTAATAACAACAAATATAAACTTCTAATACGTTGCCGAAACCTTCAGTCAATAAAAATAACACTATGGAACCTACTTCGCCCACATTAATTTGGGGAAGAGCCTTTTTTCTTCATGCCTATCATCATAAAACCTAATTTATCATTTTGGTGACCAAATTTAAACTTTCTACCTCGTAATTACTTTCAAAGATCCCGCTAGCAGTTAAAGCCATTAAAGAGTAAGAAAATTATAAAGAATATGAAAGAAATTTTGTTCACTCCATACAAATAACAATATGAATCAATCGATGGCTTTAATTTACAGTCATATAATGAATTACGAACAGTTATCTTAGTTTGACATTGCCGGTATTAGACTATGCACTGAAGGTTCGAGTAAAATGTCATTGCGCAGCATGATTGATGCATTTCGCTATTCCGATGTTATTTGAAAATTCTCATGGGGCGTTTTTATTGGACGCGTTCAACAGCATAAAGTAGTTGAAAGATGGCGAGCTGGATGTTCTGGCCGAGGGTTGGAAGGACGGGTCGCTCATTAAGGAGTTAGTAAATGAGATATCCTAATGGCATTAGCAGCAAAAGAAATTTCCATTTTACATTCAAAATATTGTCTTTTTTTATTCCATGGTCAGATCGGCGTGGCAGTGAAGATGATCATGTACATCTGGACTTATCTAAAGGTGAATAAATAGATCTTCATTTCTTTCGCGACTTAATATATAGTATTCTTTATAATTGTCCAATGATATTTACGCAATTGAGTTGAATAGTGATTAGAGCATCAATATGTATCTTTACTCAAAGTTTTTATTTTTGTTTTCTTTCGTCTTGCATGTAAATTTCCCCAGATATATCCGAAAATGCCAAGGAAATCCTGTGCAACGTTTGCAAAAAGGAAGGAATTACAGACGGGAAGAAATTGGCTTACATGAATACATTTGTGAAACTTTTATCTGTTAAAAAAGGCTGTACAAACTTCGGATATAGCAAAGAAGACATACTGTGTTGGTTAGTGAGTCTAATATATTGAAAAATGTTGGGATTTTGTGAGAATCAACAACAAAACATGTAGACTTCATTTTCGAATCCTAGAAATAATTTACTTCATCCATGTGAACGTGGAGCATATGCTGGTTTAACATGTGGAAATTTACCATCTTTACTGTGTAATTTGTTTTAGCTTAAGAGTGGCAGTGGTTCATGAATCTACACAAATTAGAGCTGGAGCTCTTAGAGTCGTGCGACATCTTGTTAATGGGGAGAGGGACGTTGTTACTCTAATTAGACTGAGATTCCCGTATTTAATTGCAAGGTAAGAAATCTTGACAAAATTTTCCAGTATATGACGAGGGTAACATTTGGGTGTTTCCTTCAGTAAACATCAACTCACCAGTGACTCTAGTTTTAGAATACAATATAATTTTATTTTTTATTATTCCATATTTTGCTAATAAGAATTTTCTATACTAGTTCAGAAAATTGTGTTTAATAAGATAATTACTTTGTTTATGAATTTCTTTTTGTTTAATTTCATTATGAGTTCACTTAATTGTGAATTTATGAATAGTCATGCCTTGGGATTTTAAAATTTAATCTATTTCTTGTGGTTAATATTTTGATTTAGGTCCTAATAGATAAGATTATGAATGTCTTTATCAGTTTAGCTTATGTACTTTGACCTATTTTGACAAATTCATATTTGGTGGTCATTGTATGTAAGGGTTTTACAGGGATGTAATTTACGGTGAAGAAGATTAAAAACTGCATTGAAATTATAAGTTAAGGTCCTTAAACGCTTCTTCAAGCTAAATTAATGTTGAATAAATATTTGGAATTATCTTACAGCAACATTGTAGAAAATTAGTGAAATTATGATAACCACACAATTTTGTTCATACATTCGACATGTCACTTTGTTAATCCATGTATTTTTAGGATGTTTTCTAAGATTTTTTACATGATCTTTTCCTACTTGGAATTTATAAAACATTATGAATTGCTTTTTCCTTTCTATGTATATTTATGTAAAAGCTGATTCTTTCTTACTCATTTCCCAAAAATTTTTAGTAGCTATGGAGTCTTGCATATGAATTTTTTAGTGGTCTTGAATAGGATAGCATGATTTGGTAGTAATGGAGCATATATATCTAGTTAATTCATTAATAGAATATCAAGGCTGAAATGTTTCTAATAATTGCTGTTATTTATCTTTTATTTCAGTTTGTTTATTACTATTGTATTCTCTATGTTGGCCTCGGTTGCAAAGATTTTTTCCCATATGGTACTCTTTCTTTATGCTTTTAATAAACTGTTGTAAATATTATGACAACATATTAGGTTTGGTGGAAGAGAGGTCCACATTGACCTAACCTTGCCAGTAAAGAGTTTATCTGTATATCTATCAAGTCAACGTTTTTCTATCAAAATTTGTTCATCAGTGTTACATTTTTAATCTAGTCTCCTTCATTGTGACATTTCACTTGATGGGTAGACTAGTAATCTGGTGTATTTTATAATTTGACTTTACAATTGGAGAAAAAAAAGAGTAAATTACATAAACATGTTAAACTTATTCAAATAACATTGTGGCAATGATCATTCATCCATGCCGAATGCTTGATTCTAGCTTGCAAAACGTTTATCAGAAGACACTAGCCAAACACCTATATTAGTGCTGCTGGTGGACAGATACAATAGCTTGCTTTTGGATTTATATTTGCCAATTTATATGCATATGCCAATATATAAATATATATATTTTTTTTTCATAAAATACAACTGCATTCTAACACCATTAAACTATGTAGTTCAAAAAAGGTTTACTTATCTATCTCTTTACCTGTCTATCTCAAACAAATTTTAAATCGAGTACTTTCCTCAAAACAGTGAATTAATATTTACAATGGAAAATAACAAGACTTATTTAGAAGAAAAACGAAGCTTGACAAAGAAACTTTAAAATGACCAACATTTAAAGCTTTCCTTCATTCAATTAACTATAATATCTTCAAAATGAGCTAGAGTAAAATACCTCATCTTTGATAATCTATTTCCTCTATTTTTATTAAAATATCTTATTATCTTAAATTATCTTAATATCAGAAAGTGCTTAATTTAAAATGTGTTTGAACTACACAGTTTAATGGTGTTAGAATGCAGTTGTATTTTATGAATTTTATTAATATTGATATTTCAGTGGTTATAATTTGCAGGCATTGTGAAGTATTAGGTTTTTATTCAGTTACTCATTTTTTATTCTAGATGTATAGATTTGGTTCTGCTAAATGAAATGGAGAGGATTCAGGCATTGCGCTTGGCCCGTCGAATACTTAGTGAAGCTCCCAGACTGTTCCCACCTGAAATTATTTGCTGTCTTGTTTGTCTTGCCAATGGAGGGCTTGAGGAAAAGGACAGGCTCTTCAAAGTTGCTCTTGCCACATTAGCTGAAATTTGTAAGTGACTTTGAACTGTAAGCATACTTAGTATTAAAATTATATCTCGTTTGAATCAAGTTAGGCAATCCAAACATAACCTTCCCTCCCTTAAGAGGCTAATTCCTTCTTCAGAGCCAATATGTAGCTGTGGTGGAGGGGTTGTGTGTCCAATCAATCTTTGTGCAGATTGATTTATAGGAATTGTTGCATCCATATAAATTCATTTTTCTATTAGGGTTGTATGAACAATTAAAGTGGGAGTTGAATGTTGTATTATAATCAGAAATTCTATTTGGTTTACTTCATGAAACTCAAATAGACTGTTGGATGTATGTGATAATCATTTACTTAAGGGTTAATGATAAAGTTTTATAATAGTTACAAAGGAGACATTATTGTTGATGATCTAACATATTTGAGAGCATAGATCTTTGTCAGCAAGCATTCATACTGCAAGTTGTTGGGATACAAAATTGGACCTCTTGAGAGGAAAAGGGGTGCCAAGACCATTGCTCATACCATCACATTTGAACTATAATTAGCCACTAATCACATGACATATAATTGTCTTGTGGTATAACAGGTGGCATACCTATAGCATGCTTGCAAAAGGTGTAGAAAATTTTTTTGCATTGTTAGTTCTTATCCATGTTGTCAATACATTTTCCCCTTAATGATTGTTATAATTCTAATATTTTCTGGGTAAATCTCCTCTACCAGACCAAATTTCTTATAATTATTATTTAGTAATAATATTTTTATCTGACTACTTAGGGATGGCTAGTACTGTAAGGCTCCGTGTGTATTAATGTATTAGTTGGTATCAAGGATACACTGGTGCCAGACTTTGGAGACAATATTTGGGTGAAAAGTTTTGTTAGGATTAAAAGACAAGAGAGTCATGAAAATGATTCATGTTGGCAACATAGGAATTGGGATTTGATTACAATTTTTTATGCACTTCATAGAATAGCTGACTGTTAAAGCACATTCATTATAGTAGTTTATTCATTGCATTGATTGTTAGGGAAAATTTTTTGTGTTAACTAATTTTATTACAGTATTTTCTGGTAAATAACATGCACCTACTAGATAACACGCATTTAAAAAATCTCTTCTGTGATAAATGCATTGATAACGCGCATTTCAAAATTGTTATTATGTTGACGAGAATGTTTTTTCACCACTGTAATATTTATGATAATTACTCTTGTATTTTGAGTGGAATTATTTGATTATGTTAACATTTACAATATGTTGGTTGAAATAAAATTGCTTTGTGCCTAAGTATATACTCCGTGACTTCTGCGATATATGACGTGTGTTGTTTAGTCATTTGTTTCCGAGTTCAATATTCAAGATTTTCAATGAAACGAGACTTTCTGTTGTATATCACTATTATTTTTATAATTTTTGTATATTTTTTGTATAGATAACACGTGGGTTATAAACCAGAAAATATGGTAATATGAAAAACATGACTTTTGATGTTGAAGATGCATTGCAATTTTGAGAGACTTATTTCAGGTAAAAAATTGCATCCTCAATGCTGGCAAATAGGTTTATACTTGATCTGTACAAGATGTCTGTAAATCTGAGATTTATTAAAGCTAATGACTATAAAATTAATGCTCAAATATTAAAATTTTATTCCCAATATGAAGATGATGGTTAAAAAATATGCATGGGCTATGAATTACTTGTAATCATAGATGAATGATTTTATTGTGGTATACTTATCACTTCTGCTAAAAGTTACACTTGCTGTGAAAGATATTAAGGAAGTATTTTATCTTCCTGGTCTACCATTAAATTGCTATGTTAAGTGCTTCATGAAATCATTTTTTAAAGTGACAATCTCCTGGTCTATATGAAAATTAAATTTTTGAAAATGAAAATTGTAATCCATTCTGTTTTTCCTAAGTTAACATCCTCTGTATTTGCCAGTTTCTTTTTTAATGTGTGTTTTTGAATATTTTGAAACTCAGGTGTTCTCAACCCCACAGCCTTTGTTAACTGTGGTGGAGTGGGCACTCTAGGCCGAAATCTCTTGGAATGTGGTGCTCCAAGAGTATCTGAATGCTTGGCTGGTTGCCTTCTTTATTTATTGGATAAGCCGGAGACACGAAGGGAAGCTAATGTTTGCCTACATACACTGGCAGCACCATACTGTGATTTTCATTACCGCCATACTGGAGGAGCACCAGACAAGAACAGGTAGGTTGTAAGAATCATCTAATTTAGGCGATTCTAATAATTTTTGGGAAAAATAACAATATCTTAAATGCTTAAGAAGTTGTGTGAAGTCAGTATGATCTCAACTAATTCTATGGCTTGAATTAAACTAAAAGTTACTAAGATATTTCATCCATTTCTGGAATAGTATTTTAACCTTGTAATGATAATTTGAGAATTTTTTAATATTATGAAGAAGCTTGCATTCAACTTGTCACCCCCTGCAAGAGGCGACCCTGTATACTGCTACATGCTGATAGGAGGCTTTCAGGGTATTAGTGTGAATTTAGATGTTTTATGATGAAGATTCTTGAATAAAAGACAAATGGAGTAGGAATTTTTGAAATGTTTGAAAATTTTACATTTGTTGACGTGTAAAAAAACTTTCACCTAATACGTACAGCAGAAATTTTACCTGCTTGTTATATGCTTACAATACATTTTTCATTGTACTCAATTAAATAAAATTGTGGAATTTGAAAATATTAATCAACATAAAGAGCAAAAAGTGATATTTGTTTGTCTAAGGGTCTATCCTTGATTGTTGATCGGTTAAATAATTCTAATAACTGTTTTAAAGGGTGATAAAAATGCATAATAACTGGGGTTCTATTAACCACATTAGATGAATGCAGGATGTGTTTTTTTGAGCTGACTAAAGCTTATAAATTTATCTTCTACTTTTTAGCAATATCTACAGATACAAAAAAATGTTTGTATGCTTGGTACATTAACACGTTCAACGCTGAGTGACGATGACTGGTCCACGGTCCATATTCTTTTCAAAGGCCTTCTTCGAGTAGTACTGCCTCCAAGCGCTTCCATTTCTCTTTTCAGTCATTTGTAAGGCTCCATTTCAGTAAAGTGTTTCATAGTTTTCATTTTTAACCAATATTTTTTTTCGACGATTGTTGTCAAAATTTAAATAATAAAAGTTGAAATTAAAAAAAAATTTTATTTTTCTATGGTCAATTCATGATTAGGAATACAAAGGTAATCTATAACCATAAAAATAAATTTGTCACCGGCAAAAATTGAAAATTTACCCTCAGCGTTGAAAGTGTTAAATGTCCAAAAAAATACATTTGTTTGAAAGGAAAGAATTTTGGAGTTGCTTAACACAATTTACTTCTAAATACCAATATCTATCTGTTTGTATTTCTAAATTTAGAGAGGATAGAGAAATGCGGTTTAATTGCAGCCGTTTGGCATTGTTGTCTGTGCTTCGATCTTGGCCTGGTGTTCTCCAGTTTTGTTGCCCTAGTAATATGTCTGGTCTTCGTTCTATTGTTGAAATTCTTTATCTAAGGCAGCTAGATATTCGGGTAAGTAACATATCAAATATTTATTTTATTTGAGATAACCATAAGTTTATGTGATTTTATTTTTAGGCACATCAGTGTTATGTAGATAGCAATAATGTTGCAAATTCACACTTCTCAACAATTTGTGAAGGTTAATTAAGAAAGTATTTGTTATTATCATGTCTTGCATGAAATCACATCTTTTCAACTCATGACCAAATTAACCCCTTAACTGGGGGCTAATTTTTCCTTAACATTCGCAGGATGGGGAAAAATTCTACTGAATTCTAAAATTTGAATTCTATTCTCCTTAATATATCTAGTGATTATGTGATGATCTGTGATTTTTATTTTGAAAAAATTTAAATATTAATAATTTTATCTTATGATAAAAATTATAGAAATGAAGAATTTTAAATATTTTTTAATGAGAACTCAATCAATTCTAAAAGTTTTTTTANTTATAGAAATGAAGAATTTGAAGTATTTTTTTGAGAACTCAATCCATTCTAAAAGTTTTTTTATTATCTTTTATTCAGTTTATGTCCTCTCTGATAAATTTTATAATTAAAAAAATGCAAATTTCCAGAAGAACAAAGAATTAAACAGTTGCTTGGTTGCATATCTTCAAGGGGCACATGCAAATTATGAGTTGAGCTTACTTCCATTATTCTTCCCACAATGAAAAACAAAAAAACTAAACATTTGGCACTTAGGCTAGGCTAGGCTGCTATATTTCAGGCCATTCTTCTCCTCTCTGAGGTAATTTGTTTATATTACATTGTAGGCAAAATGTAAAAATTTTGTTTTGAGGGAGCTGGGATAACTGATCTCGAACGTTTGTATAATGGTGATCTTAGTGCATTGGGGGATATGAGTCCTTTCAACGTTCTCTAGCCTTGTGCCCTTCTACAGCTGTCCCTTTTATGGCCCTTATGGGACATTCAAGTGTTTGGAACTCCATCGAAGGCACCTGGGTGGCACGCTATTGGCCCATAGCAGGCAAACTCTTCGTAGGCTTGGTAGCGTATGCCCAAAAATTTTTCAGAGTGAAAGTTACATTTCACAAATCAATTTTTATTTGCTCATAATTTCATGCCACAGTAATAACAAGTGTGAAAAATAGCGACACGACTGGGACTCAAACCCAGGCCTCCCACCTTCCGGGCAGGTTTTTTTCCAAAAGTGGGAGACCTGGGTTCGAGTCCCAGTCGTGTCGCTATTTTTCACACTTGTTATTCCTTTGGGATTTTCGTAGGTTTTACAACCTACTAAGTTACCTTCCTTTCCTTTATCCTCATGCCATAGTTTTACCAAAACCAATTATTACGACTGCTTGAACTACTGCTTTGAAATCCTTTGTAAAAATATCTCGCACAATATTGTACACAAATGAATGCTGAAAGTAAATGCAGTACTGAAAGAAACACGAAGTAAAAAAGAAACTCATAAGATGGCAGGACCAACAAGAAGGACTAGGATTAAGATTTGGCATCTAAGAACGCTTTCCCCATAGAGAGAGGGATTATCTTGAAAAGCACGTCTATAGACGCGCCCACCCGGCGAGTGACATGGAGGCACTTACCCCAGTTAAGAGGTTAAACTAGGCCTTTTTCCAATCATAAAAAGACATAATCTACTGTTTCTGCCTCAGCTTTGTAGTAGCTCTTCAGGATAAAAGAGAAATAGACATACTTTCAAAATATTGTCTTGGAATGTTGATGAGGTGATACTTTGTGGCACATATGTATCAATAATTAATTTAATTAATCCTGAGTGAAAGATGTCATTGATGTCTGTCATCTTTGATTTCTTAAATAGATAAGTCTTCTTGTTACAGTTATTACACCTTTTTTGTTTTTCCACTTTCAGAAAGCTGTTTTAGACTTATTGTATGACTTGTTGGGTGTCCATATTCCCCTTTGGACAGACAAAGCTAGTGTTGCATTAAAAGCTGTGGATCCCAGTAGTCCAAAGGAAAGTTGGTCTCTTGGAGAAGGATTTGTTTTTGCAGAAGCAAGAGCCCTTTTACCTCATCTTGCACGCTTCAGGTATATTGCCATTCAATATATGATGTTGATGCCTTTGTTGTGAATTTACTCTAATCATTTTGATTTATTTGCAGGCCCAACTTAGTAGAAATTCATTTATCTCTGCTGTTGTACACATTGGTGAAGTGTGGACTCTTAGAAGCGTTGGTGGATGTTATTGTAACCAGTGACGTCTTTCTATCTATTCGTGCTACTATTCTTCTTGGTAAGTGTTTATTTTAACATTCTTTTGTTTTAAACAGTATAAATATTTAGATTTATTGCTGGATTTTGATTTTATTGATATTGTTGAGTTATGGTTTTTATGAAATAACATTTAGGGTATTCTTTTCATTCTTGTTCTCTTAACTGTAGTTTTATTGTGAGTTTATAACTTATCTTTCACCAGTTAGAAATTGCTGCTTCATTAATCGTTCTTAGTAGGGACTTATTTGTTTATCATGTTTATGTTGAAACAGGTTGAAACCATGGTCGTGTAATAAAAACCTTTTGTGGTATAGCATAGAAGTGTTTTTCTATTTATCTTCAAGATTTACTTTAATAAATTTGAGTCAAGAGCTCATGCAGTACATACATATAGACAAATGGGTTCTGTCAGCACAATATGGATGAAATTTGGAATGTTCTACCATATTTTACTTTGGCTAATTGTCTTTGTTGTTTCTCAAATCTTTAAGCTTAATTAGAGAAGGTTATTCAAAAATTCACATTGTTGAAGATATTTATGCTTTAAGGTCAATGACTGACGTTGATAGGTTTTTCGATTTTGAATCCACTCGTGCATAACTTCACAGTTATGCACGAGTGGATTCAATCCCATCCCAATTATGCCCATCAAATAGCCCAAGTAAAAATAAACTACTTTAAGACCTAACAATAAATTTGTTTTTCACAAAATTACTAACTTAATTCCTAGAAATTACTTTTTTATTTAATGTTAACTTATTATTTTGTTATAATCTATCATCTCTGGCCGTACTTCATGGAAAGACATCATGAAGAAATAAGGCGGACACTTTGTAATTTCCACAGATATATATTCAATTCTAATATATTTTTTCTTATTATTTTGTTATTTTACTCGTATTATTGCTTAATATGATTGGAAAAATTTTAGAAGTTAATGCTTAAGATTTTATTTTTAGATAGCCAAATCTTCTGTTATCACTTGGTATTTTTAAGTAGATTCTTTTCATATTCACAGTTACATTTTTAACTAATAATTATAGTTAAGTAATGTAGCGGAATGAAATTCTGAATAATATGTTACCCAAAAAAAATAAAAAAGTGCATAATTTTGTGTAAATGTATGGAAAAGTGTGACTTAAAGTTTCAAACTATTATTATTGTTAACTACTTTCTACAAGACAAGTAACCTTAAGGGTATGCATTAAAAGTATTACCTACTTTAAGTTACTATTTTGTAGTGGTATTAATCATAATGAAAAAAGATTTAATTTATGGAAAAGGCAACAAGAAATAAAATTAATTTCTTGGCTTTATGATGTTTGTGTGAATATAAAACGAGAATAAATATTTATTGTATGCCAAAACTTGTCCAAAGTGGTTATAAATAGTCTAATTGGTTTTCATGATGTTTAAATACAGGAGAGCTTCTACATTTAATGCATCAGTTACTTCCCCCACAATGCTGCCAGCCAACACCAGGCCTTCCAACTTTAATTGGATATGCTACTGCAGGAGTGGAGAAACTAAGTAATAAACTTGGTGTTGATGATGTAGAGGAACAACAGATGTGGCGACAGCAAGCATTAAGTGCAGTAGCAATTCTTTCCAAGATACATCAAATGAAGGAAAGACAGCCAACTCCATCATCTCTCTTTCTAGATCAAATCCTGCAGTTTGCTAGTCTAACTACTGGGACAAGTGATCGAGCTGCTCGTTCAAAGCTATATCAAGTTAGTTTTTTATTATTTTTCTAGTATTCAATCCTACTTATTTATAACCTATGGCTAATTTTAAGTATGGTAGATGGAACTAGTGATGATAGATTGGTTTTAGTTTCCTATTTTACAACTCATACAACATAGCTGTTAAATTAAATGGATAGTTTTCATTAGAGGGAAGAGTACACAATTTAAATCCAAAAAGATGATTCGATCACAGTTATTTTTGTTTTCCTGGATGAATATTTAGGACTAACATTGCAGATTTGCTATTTGTATCAAATTGAATTTAATCATTCACTTATTTTTCTATTAATATATTTTATGTAGCTTGTGATGAAAGATGGCGATGAAGCAATGAAGGAATCAGGTGTACTTGCAAACAAGGATCCCTTGTTTTGGAATTGGGTAATCATCCGTGCTGTTCTTAAGGTTAGTATATCACCAATTTTCAAAAGCTATTTAACTTTAAGAAAAATGACCCCATGACTTGGGGTATTGTTTCAGTACAGTTGTTATCAATCCATAGGAATTAATCAATGAAATAGCTTTAAACCTAATTAATAGACTAAAATAAATGTTTATTTGGTATAATTTTTAAATCTGTAACATTTGCATCTGTTTTCTTTTAGAATCGCAGTGACAATTTTAAGAGACTGGAAGACTCCTCCCTGAAAACATTTATTCGACGGTTGGTGGATTACTTTAAACCTAGCACACCAAGTGGATATGGTAGAGTTGTAAACTCTGGCTCTACAGATGAGATTGCTTCTCAAATTCAAATCCAATCTCTTGTTGGCATTGAGCTCATTGAATTCCTTGTTGAGGCTGATGAGGTTGGTATTACATTTCCCAACTTTCCCTTAAATACTTTTATTTCCATTATACATTTGTTTAACTTTGTCTTTTAAAGCGAATAAACAAACTGCTTAACAATTTTTTGGCCTACCAAATGTGGCAGAGTTTTGGCTGTAGTGGATTGCAGTGCATCTGAGAACAAAGAAAGTCTGCCTTATAAGTGGATAGCTGTAGATTTTAGATGTTATTTTTACCACATATTGTATTAAAAAGGACCAGGACAGAGGAAACTGCTTATTAGGGGGGTGATTAGCATAATAAATGGATTTTTTATTTATATATCTCTTTATATAGACGCTTCTCCGGATATATATATATATACATATAGGATACTAAAGGCGAGGCAGAAGGAAGTGCCTCACGGAGCCGCCGACTTTTTTGCCGTAAAGTCCCGGGTTTGGACATCTAGGAAAAAATCGGACTTCCATTCTAGGCATCATGGGTTCGATTCTAGGAGGCCCCAAAAACGGCCATTTTCCCATAAGAATGCATTGAGCGCATTTTCAAAAATTCGTTTAGCGTAGTTATCATAAAGATAGAATGTTGAAATTTACGGAGTCGTTAGAAAATGAATTTATCTTCCGTTTCTCGCAAGAGCTTTATCCCTAATGGCCCCAGGTTCGAGGCTAAGTGAATTCTTAGTTCAAAACTTTCAAGAAATCATTTCGGGTATTTCTAGGTAAGATAGAACGCTCAAATTCACGTAATCGATAAAGAGCAAAAACCTCTATCGTGTACTTAGAGGTTTTTACCCTGAGTGTCCTTAGTTCGATGCTAGGACAGTTTTTCTGTCTGAAGTTCATGAATTAATTTAGGGTATTTTCCGTTAATGTAAAAACTTGCAATTCACGGTGTTGTTAGAATTGATGATTGTCCATCGTATGCCGTAAAGCTTTTTGGCGTAAAGTCTCAGGTTCGATCCCAGGACCATTCGAATAACCGAATTTTCAAAAATTCGTTACGGGATTTCCCGGTCAGGTAGAAGGTTGAAATTCACTACATCTATAGAA
>KZ308291.1:606037-637317 GCA_000376725.2 Ladona fulva | reverse complement strand
TATATATATATATATACACACACACACCTCATTCAATCCTGTGAATGTTCATTTAGTGATCCATGGTCCTAAAGAGGGTGTAAAATAGTTCAGTCAGTCTTTTTCTTTTGAAGTTATTAAGAGTAATTATCAAATGCTATTATTAAAATTTATTTCACCACATTTTTTTAGCTTTAAGATGGTTAAATTGGTTCAAGCATAGGTTGTATTTTAATGGTAAATGAAAAAGAACCCATAATAATATAGTATATTCCAAATTAGTCTACTTATTGATAAAATATCTATTTTTTCATAGGCTGAGGGTGGCAAAATTTTAGGAGAATTCTTGACAGATGTGTCAAAACATATTCAGATGATAAATACATCCTCTTCTGTTCATGATACCTCATTTAACCCTCAAAATATGGCAACTACTCTTAGCCGCTTCTACTTTTTGTTTTTGGGGCGTCTTTCACATCACAGTCGAGGATTAAGAGCCCTTGGCCGATCTGGGGTCTTTCAAGTGTGAGTTGAGTTCTAATCATAACAGTTCCTTCATTTATTTTCTTTGAGGAATTGATGCTTGTTATTTAAAAATAACTTTTGCTAATTTTGATAATTTTTTAAACTTTCAGATTGTTGGATCTTGTAGCTTCGACAAGTCATGATTGCTATGTTAAACTTGTGATATCCAGCTTTGATTATAGCATAGATGGTATGGCCAGGTATGTATAGATATTGTATATTTATGGCATATGATGGTAATGTTACACAATTAAATTTGGTGCTTTTATCATTTTGAAATTTTTTGATTTTTTGGAGAGTATTTGTGTGTTTCCTAATGAAAAAGAATGAAATTATGAAAGTTTTTATTTTACATCATAACCAATCAATGGGTTATGATGTTTTTATTAACTTCAGAAATAATTGTGCATTGATTTATCTATTAAAATATATTCCATGGCATTAAATATTTTATCAGTTGAGAGATCTTTTTTTCCTGATGTTGACAGCATTTTGAGGATTTTCTAATTATTCTCATCTTTGTATATAATATCAATCTTTCTGTAAAGATTTATTCAGCTTGGATAATTATTTTAGTAGTTGGCCAAAGTTATGGTTTTAATTAGTAGTTTTAATCATTTACAGAGTCATACTGAAGCGAGCCTTAACTGCTCCATCTGAAAGTTGCCGTCTTTACGCCACTCAATTTACCTTGGTATTGATAAGGTCTCGGCTCCCTGGTTTGCATAGATGGTTGACTGAACTCTTAGTTGACCAACTTGGTGATCCAAAACGTTCTGTATCTTTGGCAGCTGCAAGTATACTCAGTGAAGCTTGCGATGATCAGGTAATTTGTTACAGCATAATTTGTTCAGTGTTGATGCAGAAATTCTGCTGTGTGTTAACTCTGCATATTTGGTTCTTTGTGCCTCCTGTTTTTATGAATGTGCTTTCTCTTATGTTCACTCACAGTTTCTATGAGTTACGCATACATAAATATTAAAATATTTGTCAGTGTTTTTATATACTAGAGTTGAGATGAAAATTTGAATGAGTAGAATTAACCTGTTTGAAACACTTAAAGAGATATTCATTACAGGAATTCTTGGAAAAACTTGTATCTTTGAGGCCTTCCCTCCTTCATCTTGGAGATCCAGGACTTTTATTACTTGTACGGTTTCTCTCTTTACCATCTGGATTCACTTCTTTGCATGATGCAAATTTTGTTTCCAATGAGATCCAGCGTTGGACCCAAACATACAATGTCAAGTTAGTATTCATAAAATATTGGTCATTTGCAGTTCTATATTATTTGCAAAGATTTTTAAATAAGCCATTAATCTAAAAATATGACATTAAATTTGATCTATTCTTGACTGTACAATATCTGTGTTATTTAATGTGTAGAAAGAGCCATTTAAAAGTACAGGTTCTCTATCAAATTTTATTTGATTGTGAAGAGCCTATTGGAGAGCATTTTTATGCATGTTAGAAAGATTTATGAGACTGGAAGCTAGGCTCTGATTGCTGAAAGAATTCAAAATAATTCCATTTACAAAGAGCATAACGGGAATTATGTGATCTTCTTAGGGCTCTCAAATAGCCACGTGGACAGCACATTTGGTGAAAACGGTCTCGGGTTCCTTTCCTGGTGGGGGCCTATGATCGCAAAATGACCTCTTACTCTGCACTTTTAACAATAACATGATTTCCTTGCTAATTTGACTGATTTGATTATGAGTACAAAAGGGAGACAGACATGCAGAAAAATTATTTTAAAAACTCATTCTTTCAAATAGAAAGGTTGTTCATTTTCCTTCTTCTGTATGCTAATAATTAGCTTGCTAGATATCAATAGAGAAGTTGTAAGATGATATTTTTGGTGGAAGTGAAGTTTGAAAAGATAGATAAATTTGAGAATTTTATTTTCTAATCAAACATTGATCCTTTAAAAAATCTTTATACATAGCAAATATACTCTGCAAGTTAAAAATTCTTTTCGTATATCATACTGATTAAAATATGCTCTTCACTTGCCTGATGTACACTTCTATTTCTCCATGGGTCTTAGAGTTTGTCTATGTTTGGTGGAGTTGCTAGCATGATAGAACTCCCATTGGGATACAGATCCTGGGTATGAGTCCCAGCTTATCTGATTTCTGAAAAGAAGTCATTATTATTATGACTCAAAGTGTTACATTTAACTCAAGTTGGTAATGATCAGGATTTCCAAAATCTATTCTCTGATTAGGAAGAATGTGACATTGCATAAAACTGAAGTACTGGTGTCATTATCACTTACTAAAGAATCCAGTCTTCCCACCTGTAAGAAGTAGGAATATTTGTGAAGATTTGCTTCCATCAGAGTCAAAGGTGCCCTTGCTAGTAACAATGTCATAAACCTGTATCGTTTCAGAATGGTTCAGTTTTGCATAATGAGCATTGTTAATTTAAAGAGGTGAGAAAAGTCAGTAGAAATGAGAGATGGCAGTTATTTAATGTAATATTTATTTCCAGGTATGTTAGGATAGTAGAGGGAATTATGCATGAAGCCTTAAGCCATCATCAACGAGATGAAGCAAACATAAGCCAAAGAGTTAGTGGAACAAGCACATCAGCATCCCATGCTGGAGCAAATGGGAGCAGTTCTCAAAATGCTCCTTCTGCTGGTGGCTGGACTGGAGTGGCAGGTGGGGGTTGGGGGTTTCATCCTCGTGGTGGGGGGAGGCAACTTCCTGAAGTTTATGTTCCTCCACATTTGTATGGCCAGTTGGTGCAGCATCAGAAAGGAGTTGATGTTTTGGTCCGTGAAGCCAATCTTTCTCATATCTTTCAGGTGAGAGTGTTTCATTCTCAGAAAAATCTACGGAAGTAAGTCTTAAAGAATGATTTCATTTTCTTAATCTGTGCTTGTTATTAAACTCACAATTTAATTAATTAAAATTTCTCGGCTAAGAATTTTTGTCTACAATTTTCTGTGAACACATGAATCATGATGTTTCTAAATATTGTTTTTATGAGTGTCTGAGGACAGTTGAAACAAATTTTAATGCCAAATACCTTTATGTTCAGTTGTATTCTCTTCTCATCTTTCTCTCCTTAATTTGAAAGTAGAATCAAGTCATTGCCAGTCTCATTTCCCAACTCATTGTCTTCTCAGCCGTCCATATGTTGGATATGAAGTATTTGTTAAGTCCGTATACAATAAACTCAGTTGAGACTTTGTCCCAGAATTTTTAGATTCTCTTTCTTAATGTTGAGGTTTCTTATTTCTCCTGATGTAGTAAATTTGTAGTTTCCAAGAAAGGCCACTCTTTATATTACTTTCTTAAAAATATCTGAAAGGCTTCCAGTGCATGATATGTACCACTTGCAATAGCAATGCCATTCTTTTGGGTGTAATGGCTATCCTTGTATGTATATAATTATCTCTATCCTTCTTGTATTCCAATCAGTGGCATTGGGCTCAAGCATTCCCTTTTGACAGAATAACACACTTGGGCACTTACCCCAGATTATGTTCAGCCAATTTAACATAAGCTCTTCATTTATCCATCCTTTCTCCTGTCCACAGTAGATCATACCAATTGAAACATTTTCCAATTTTTGCCTTGTGACCGTGACTGTTAGCATTATTGAAATTTCCATTAGTTTTGAATGATGAAATCGAAAAATAAGTAAGTGCTTCTCAGTGTAGATTACTCCATTGTTTTCCTTTCAGGTAATAAGACTTCAGCAGTGTGCAATGGATGATGAAATATTGTGCCTTAAGGCAGCTCTCTGGGCTGCCGGACATTTATGCACAAGTGGACTTGGTGTAGCTATTGTTGAATCAGAAGGTATTGTTGGTGAAATGGTGCGTTGTGCTACAACTTGTAGTGTGTATTCAATAAGAGGAACTGCAATATGTGCCCTTGGTCTTGTTGCATCTACTCGAAGAGGATCTGAAGCACTTACTCGTGTTGGTAAGCTGAATTCTAATATTTTTTAAATTCTTGTAGTGTATTTTAACGTAAAGAATGATTATTCTTCTGTCATGTTGGTGAATTTGGCGTTTTTGTTAGTTGTGTCTGGATTATTTTAATTTTGAACCGTTTTCCTCTGATATTCTTAAATATTTCGTTCTGTTGACATGATGCTGGAATTGGTTTTCCTCAAAGCTCAAATCATTTCTGCAAATTTCTATCCATGTCAGAGAGTTAATGCATTATTTAATTGAAAAGCACTTGACTTTGATTATGACATTCTTTTTTTGCTATTGAATATTAATCATTACTAAATTTTAATTGTAAATTCATGTTGAAAAAATTAATTTAATTCTACAAAAATATGATTGCTGACTGTTCTATTTCTACTAAAGAGCACAATTTTCTAAGAAAATTAGAAATAAAACTCATCTTTCTTTCATATCCCCATCTCTCATTGTACCCTGTTAAGCTAAGGAAGTCAGGTTCCACTTAATGTGCCACAAAAATCTCTTAGAAAATTAACAATGAATTACCTTATAAGTATTCTTTCCTTTGCTGAGGGTGTTTTTGTACCTTTCATTTCATAAGAATTATTTTTGTTCTATTCTTATTCATTGCAGGTTGGTCTTCAGTTAAACATCATAGACATGAAAAATGGCCACTGGTAGAGGAAGATGCAGATGGAGAAGAACTCAAATCTGGTGTTTATGATCCATCAAAACAGTTATGGACAATGTGGCAGGATGACACAGAGTTTTATTCAGGGACTCCCCCAGCCCCATCATCAGCCCCTGAGAATTCTCCTCATTGGTGGACCAACAGTCATTTGGTTGATTCAGCTACAGTGCTTCAGTCAACTTTGAGTTCATCTATTCCCCCTAGCACAGGGTTCCACCCAATTCCTGGCCGTACACACACTTCTCATCATGCTCCTGCAAATCTCTCCCTTTCATCCTCACATTCTTCTCCTCCACATTCATCTTCCTCTTCCTTACTTGCAACTTCACGTTCCCATTCAAGAATGAGCCTCTCTGCAGCAAGTGCGTCTCATGTGACTAGGACAACTGGTCATGAAGAAGATGGAAGTGTTGAAAATTCGACTGAAAGGCATTTTTATATCCCAGATGACATGGATATGGAGAGTGTGGGAAGTACAGGTAACTATCTAAATTTACTCATTTATGGTAATATATTAAAATGTGTTTTCAATTCTATGCAGCGCTGTGAGAATGTTGTTAGTAAATCAGTTAATTGATTACAGTATAGCTAAATCACACAATGTGCCACACAATACACTTATAAAATTAGTGTCTAACCCTTCCCCTGCTTATTCCCCTCTCCTCATTCCCCTTCCTACCACTATACATTGTGACTGTTTCTCGTTTCTTGTACCAATGATGGCGCTATACTTCAAAACTTACTATTGGATTTTTAATTATGTGCCCCTGGACCTTATTGTGAGCTTAGTGCTCAACACATAGGAACAATATTTACACAAAAGTTAAGGTAATTCTATATTCCGTTCCTGGGATTTTTTTCTGTTGATGGAAACGAAGAACTAAATTTACCACAAAGAAATATTTAAACTGAGGTACCCAAAAAATGGCACTTTTTGCAAATTTTGGCTTTTTCATTATGTATAAAAATCAATTGCAAGGAAACAGCACAACTTACGACAACAGAATTTCATCCAGAGATGCATTAGAGCAATGTCAGTCTGATGAGCTTTTTCAAATTTTTGTGTATTGTTATTTACATTGTTAAAAGATCTGGTGCTTTCCCGGTGAACAATGTGAAGGAAGTACTCTCGGGTTTCCAACCGGGTAGTTGACTGCTGCCATCTTCAGGGACGAAGTCTTCGTCCCTGAAGATGGCAGCAGAGATTGCAGCCAAAACGTTGGACCTGTTCCAGTCAACTACCCGGTTGGAAACCCGAGAGTACTTCCTTCATATTACATTGTTGTTAATCAGCGTAAAAGTTTAAAATCTATCTAGTTCTAGAGTTTTAATATTAGGCAAACTTAATTGCATAGTTGCATTCCCAATATCATTAAAAAATTTATAAGTAAATAATTCCATAGCATGGCAAATTTTATTTTCCCAAATAAAAACACTCCCACATATACACACAAGTAAAAGTTGTTTGCATACTGCAAGCTTAAATTAAGATGGATTAGCTATGAAATTATACACCACTTTCTTTACACCATCTGCCATACACCTGCCATACTTAATCGGCAATTTGCGGAGATTTACAAATGGTTTACAAAGTTACTCTCAAACTGGTTTCAAGATGACACCATATTTGGAAGTACCATTTATGATCCATAGGGGAGATGATAATACACCAACTGCCATATGCCAATCTATTTGCGGTATGTGTCGAATCCTATTATGGCTTAGATGCTGCTAATAGAATAACATTTAATTATCAAGGCAAAATCTAAACAGGAAGTAGCTAAATATATTGTCCGATTAGCCTGTACATTGTGGAGTAAAACTTAACATGCCCTGGCATTGAACCAATGATCAAATTAGAATCAAATAGAGATTATTGTTTCCTCTTGCATACCTGAGGATGGCCAAACATGCTGAAACCAGTCATTGTATGTGTTTTTAAGAAATTTTATCTTGTGTGCTTTTATTCATTTTAGATTATGGGAGTGCATCTGGTTTTTATTTTGGAATATAAAATTTGCCGTGCTGTGGAATTCCAGTAAAGTCTGAATCAATTGGTTTTATTCAGAGAAATGTCAAATGAGGAACAATGCTTATCTCTATGAAAAAATTTTCTTAATATACTGAAGTCATTGTAAGTAAATGCTTTATAGTTGAATTCTTTGAAAGGAAGCAACTATGCAAAAATTACAGAGAGCTATTCATGGGATGAACTTAAAGTTAAGTTGAATATGTAAGGGTCATGCTATAACATAGATTCTGCAAATTTTCAAGTTATTGTTATGAGAGAAATATATCCTGATAAATCCTTGAACTGCAGTTACTATTTGGATGTTCATGTAAAGTGGGAAAATTCATTTCAGTCAATTTTCATCAAATTAAATTTACCTAAAACTCAAGACAGTAAATGGAAATGTTATCCATTTTGTGACATCTTACTTTCCTGAAAATTATTTTCATTTATCACTGTCCAAATCTTAATGAATGCCATAAAAATTGATGGAGAGTTTCTTAAGTTTTGCATTTGTTAATTTTTTTAATGCTGTAAATGCTACCAAATCTGTTTTAATCTGACCTCAAATGAAGCTCATGTAGATTTTCTCTCTAAAATCTCTTGATGTACTTACAAGTGTATTCATTCTTGAGAAGTGGTTATCTTCTTTTCCTGGGGGAAAAACTGTTTAGGTTTAAATTTTCCATGATTGAGTGGTGTAATCAACTTAATTGTAATATTTCTTTCTCTTGAAACATTTCTTTGTGTTGAAAATTTATTTTCTAGGTGTTGAGGAAGCTGTGAATGAGGAAGTAGTTGCAAGAAACAACTTTTTATCTCCAGAAGGAAAAGAATTGAGACCTAAGTCATCTACTCTGCCTTGTCCTCGCCTGTCTGGTGCTAGTGCTTCTGGAAATGCTGGTCGAGGTCAACGTTCAAACCATTACAGAAGCTTGAGTGAAAGCAAAGGGCCATATCATTCACGTCCTGCATCAGGACATCCAAGTGATGGCGTAACAAATCATAGAGGTGTATTACGGCATGGTGATCCAAATGAGGTATTTTAATAAAAAAATCTTGTTTAATACAGTTGATTTGCCCTTTTCTTTCTTTTAACTTTGTCTAACTTATTTCACCATTCTCATTTAGTTTCTTTAGCACTTCCTTTCTCAACCTGATGTATAGTCATTTGGAAAGGTGTTCATTGCCCTTGCAAAATATTAGAATAGAATTGAATTGAATCCTATCTTAAAAATAAAAATCATTTCTAAACTTTTGCCTGAAGAGCTCATCATAACTTCAGGATCTCAAGATTGCATTTTAATATGCCACAAGTTGAACTTCTTTAAAGTCCTGAACTCCTAGGGAACACAAATTGTATGGAAGGATTTTTATTCAACAAATGGGCCTCTAAAAAACTTTCTTGTCAAATTCTATTAGGTCAACACTTGTAAAGATTTTGTTCTGGCAGTTGGTGGCCATTGATAAGATTTATAAAAGTTTTATCAAGTAAAAGATTTAAAAGATTCATCACATTTTGCTTTGCTGTGGCAGTGAAAAAACAAATATTCTAAGTATAAACATTTTATATTTGCATGAAAACCCTCTCATTTTGTTTTATTCCAAAACTGACAATGTGACAAAATATCATCATGAAGCTATAAAAATGCTGGTGAAAATGGCTTGAATCTAACAAGACATTTGAGAAATTGCATTGGCATAGTTCATAATGATTGTATGATTGTGTAGGGCTTCTATGCAGTTAGTTGAATACTGTTGTTGAAGCTCTTTTTGTAACCATGATGACAATATTTAAAATTTCCGATATGAGTGTGAAGGTAATATTTTTCACTAGAGAATATCGTGTTTGGTTGTGATTGAAGTATTAAATTCAATTGTCACAATTAAAGAAATATTTTTGCATTTTGAAGACTATTAATTTGACGATGAATTCTCCTATTCTGAATTCAAAAAGCAACTTTGTAAATTGGAAATAGGCTTTTATTATGTTTTTAAAGCACATCTGTGTTTACAGATGACTTTGGACACACAAGAGAAAAATAAGAAATGCGGAAAAAGTTTTTTCCATGTCGAGGGGTAAATCTGTATTAGGCAGCTAAGGTTAGTGTAAGCCAGTTCGTTTATGTAACATTTCGGGGGCTAAAGAGTTAACGTGTGTAATTCATTTGTTGTGTGCTATATCTTACATTTCCTGTGTGATATAATCTGTAAGTCCTCTAGAGATGTTCTGCATCAATGACGGAGGCTAAATATTTTGTAAGTAAATTAGTGATTCTGCACTTTAGCATGTTTTGGATGAGGGATTCTGAAGTTGCACTCATTTTTCGGTCATAATTTCAGAACCTTCTATAACTTCTCTTTTCAGATTTTGCATTTATACCTTATGTTATTGTGATATTACTTATGTAAAATGGATCCCAATAAGACAAATGAAGAAAGAAAGGATGTGAGGTTATAATAGAGCATCATAACATTCTTCCCTATTTTTGTAAATGTGAGCTGAATATACCCAATTTTTGGCGTCGTAATGAAAATTGCAACATTTACACTCAATTTTTAAACTAACGGAAAGCATTCAGAAAATGAAACTTATTTATTCAAACACTTTGTATAAAGTAGTTATAAGGCAGAAAGTTTCTTGTTTATCTGATATTTATTTCAAAAGATATAAAATGCCAAACTTTATATTTTTTGGGCCTACTTTGCTTCAAATTTTCTTCGCAGATTTTGTTCGTAAAAGTTTTCTTATTATTTTGTGTAATAGAGCAAGAAAGGTAGTATAGTAATACCAATTTTTGTTTTGCTCAAAGGAATACTTCCAGAGATAACGTGCCTCAAAGTTGCTAAAAATCAATGTCTAAATGTAGAAGGCTGTGGAAGGGGGTCAAACAAATGACTATATCTCAGCAAGTATTTCACCGATGGATGTAAAAGTTGGCAAATGTTTATAGAGGATATGAAGTTATGTTCACAGAATATTTCAATGAAATCAGTGATGGTCGAGGGGGGCACTTCTCTAAAATTGTTCCGCTTGACATGGAATGCCCCGTGTAATTAAATATTGTTTATTGGAGGTCCAGGATATAGACTTGCATTGTATTCATATGCTCTCTTTGTAGACAATATTCATTCTACCTGTTATTCAACATATAGTTTCATTCAGTGCAATTTTTGAGTGATGTAACTTAAAAATATGTTGTCCAACAAAATTTGAAGAGCAGGTTCATCTTTATACAGTTCCTCTGATCTTTTTTCCTGAAAGTTTAGGCTACTGTAGAGAGAGTCAGCTATGGAATGTGCAAATATATTTATCACTGCTAGTATTGAATATCCAATGGAATAATATTGTGCCAAATTTGGCTATTCATTTTTGGTATTCATTTGTTTTTAACTCTTAAAAATTCAAAGAGTACAAGAAGTAAAATTGTCTATGTAATATAATATATAATTTCTGTACTTGCCTGGTATGGGATTCTACTGCAGGAGCTAATTTTTCTGTTTCATGGAAATTCTTTTCTTTATTTAATTTATGCTTGGATTGTGTGACTAATTGTGTAATTTTGTTGACTTTTAGACTGTAAGTAATCAAGGTGGTGTGCCAAAGATAATGACTGATGCATTAGTTGTAAATGCTCCTGTGATTGTGACTGCTGGAGGGAAAAGCCGTTCTAGTAGCTGTACTGATTCCACTGCAAGTGGGGTTAGCTCGTGTGATTCTGCCCATGCATCTCGGACTCATACTGGGTATGTCAAGGAATTTTTTGAGTGGTATTGAAAATTAGAATTTACTATCAGGTTTATATAAATACAAAGAGATATCTTTTATGTTTTTAATCAAATATTTAATTTGTATCACATATTCCTTAAAAAGCAGTTCTTATTATAAAACCTAAAATGTTTTTTTTTTTATAATGTGGTATTTTATGGAATAAAAATCATAGAAAAAGTTTATAGAATGCTTTAAAACTGCTGAGTTTTTCTTCATCAAAATGTTCTTCTATGTTTATTAGTGACATAACTATATGTTTTCTAGTGATTTGAGCTTTCCCTTTTACAATTATTTGTTAAGAATAGAATAAATACTCAAGTTGAATGTCTATTGTTTTTATTCTGTTTTCTCTTTTATATGAAGCTTTAAATATATTTTCCCGTTTTTAATGTTTTTCTAATACATATTGCAATATCCAAATGGTAGTAAGTATATTCTTATCTCAAGTATTAGGCTGTTCTGCATTCTCTTATATTTTGGTACCTGTTTTTCCAAGCTTTTATTCCTACATTTGTCACCTCAAAGTTAGGCCCTTAAGATTATGTAGTGCAGCTCACTATTATTTATAATGTTATCCAGCCATCAGATCCTAGTCTTATTTATTGAGTTGTCATTTTCTCACAACCAGAGGTGGTGTCCAGACTTTGAGTCCCATACCTAGCTCTGCATCGTTGAACACTTTGCGGTCTTCCTCTCAACCTCATCACAACCAACCAAGGTCCAGGAAAAGCAGTGAAGGGAGAAGTCGAGCGGGTTCCTTACAAAGTGACAGAGGTTTATGCTCATTTTATCTTTCATCATTTTCATATTGGGATCTTATATTTTCTTCTTTTAATTTAGTCCTTTTGTATTGGCAATGATCTTCATATATCCTTCTGCTTCACTAAATGTTCTCCTGTTTTATTAAAATTCCTTTTTTTATTATTGAAACATATCACACTAACATCAAGTCCATGTTAATTATTGTATCTTTTAGCATGCTTAAATAGTGTTTTATTTTCCTCCATTTTGTTGGGCTTGCTGCATTATCCATGCTTAAAAGACATGCATGTGGAAGCATCTTTATTTGGGTTAGATACTCATCTATTTTAAAAATTTAAATACGTTGCTCCACATAATATTCTCAGTTATGTAACATTTTGAAATTATCATGCAGTTTTATTGAGTCAAATTTTTCACGCACAACTTGTAAATTGTGAATATATTGTCATTCCAAATGAGAGTTCAATAAGGATGGTGATCAGAGTAATAGCATCATGAAGATGTATAAAAACATAGAAGAGTAGTAGTAGTATTGTTAAAAGTGCTTCGACAGCTTAGGTCATTTTGCTCATAGGCTCCCACCGGGAATCGAACCTGAGACCACTGTCACCAAAGTCGAACACGTTGCCCATATGCCAGAGCAAAATAAGATAATTATTTGAATAAAAGGAGACTTGGACAGCATGTGAATTTGTTAGCTTGTAATTTCCACTTCCTTATTTACTCATTAGTGATGGACTCAGCTTATGAGAAGATTAGTTGAAGTTGAAAGAAATTATTAATCTAGATTATAACATTAAAAGGGGCTACTACATTGGCAATAGTTGCGTCCAATATCAGCAATTTTGTCAATTCTGACTAAATAGTATGTAAAGCATAAAATAACTTCTTTGTTTGTAGGAGCAAATGTTGTGCAAAGATTTCATTTACAGAAAACAGAGCCCATCTAGACAGCTAACAAAGGGAAGGAATGTCTTTCTTGCCCACATTCCCTGGTCACTGCTCAGCTTACGAAATACCGAGTGCAGTGATACCCTCAAAATCAGCCTGCACCAACAAGCGAAAATTAATTGCCTCTCGAGATTGTTTTGTCTCGGGGAAATTAATGCTTCTCAGAATGAAATTAAAGTAGTATAATATCTTATATACTATACAGAATATCACAGTCATTTGAATTTTGCAGATTTCCTAAATTTTGCAAGAACTTGTTACAAGAATAATGTTAATTGACAATAACAGAATCAAACTCTTCCGAGGGTTAGCGAAAGCCATGTTGCACAAATATTTACCTAACATGCCTTAAAAATATTATTCGCAGACCTTTCATATTGTCTCTACCAATAGAATAAGTGTCGATATCATACATCGATAACAGCATATATATATAACGGGCGATTGTTTTTTCTTCACATTATTTGGAAAATTTATGGAAATTTAAGATAGCTATGTACTAATAGTAATTTTAAAAGTGTTTTGATAGCTAAGGTCATCTTGCTACCTCCAGTAATTGAACCCAAGGCAACTTTCTCCAGAGTCAATCATGTTACCTGCATGGCTATACAGAGGCCCACCTATGTACATTGCACTATTACATTGAGTATTTTTTCAATTTTCTTTATTCTAAATTTTTATAATCCTAATTGAGATCTTAATTTAAATTGATGTTTTATAGTGAAAATGTCTTAGTTCCCTCTTTTTAGACTACCTTAGTTGGATTTGGATAATAAATCCTTAAATCCTATTTCATAATAACTTATCTCTCACTATTTTAACTTCTAGAGAAATTTTTGAAACATTGTATGCACAAGATAAGGTTTATATTCCTCTTTCTCTCTCTCTGTATTACTTTATTCTCCCATCTCATAATTTGTTTTACATTATTTTGATAATGAAATTAAAGATGTTTATGGAAATCACTGTGTACTCACAGTCACAGAAATGGGAATCAAAGTGAAATTAAATGGAAATTATCTTGATTCTTCTGTCATTTTTGAGATTCTTTTAAAGATTTTCAGGATGCAAATGGATTTTTAATCAGGTCTTTACTTTTTATATTAATCATATTCTCGTTTTAATGACGATTTTTACATAAAAATTAACAATTTTGTTCTTTTGTAGGGCTAACCATTCATGAATTATAATACTTATAATTTTTGGCATGCTTAAGGAATGTGTAATTACAATTTTCAGTTTGATAAATATTTTGCTAATTTAATCATGCATTAACTGCAAAATACATGTCATTGATTTAAGCATGTTGTTTAAGTGTTGAGCATTCACTTTTGTAATCCATCATATGCAAATTCATTAATTGCAGGATTTTCTTGTATTTATTTTTATGTTAGGTAATGGCAGGGGATTCATGTATCACCTCTTACTCTTACATGACAGGATTTTGTAGTATCAATGTTCATAGATATATCTTACTTAGTATTGATTGAATGAAAATTAGGTTGCAAACTTCTAAGCCTTAGCATTAGGCAAACTCTTTATTTTAAAACTTACTATTTTCTTCTCTTTAATTACAAATACCTTAATCTCCAATCCAAATAAAATTTGTCATTATAATATAAGTTTTTCAATGTTAATGTATTTTTTTGTTTATGTAATGATCATAAAATGAAGTAATTTGGAAATACTCACTTAATTTGATGTGCCAGCATATGTGGTATCTGATAAAAGTGAAAGAAGTTAGCATACAGTTAGTATATTTTGGCAAGTTGTGTATAGAGCCTTACTTCCTTGTTTAGATTTTGTATGACTTATATCATCAGGTTCTGTTGGTGGATCAAGTCTAAGTGGATGGGTGCTCTCTATGGGGTCTGGACTCCGTGGCAGTGTGAGGGGGCTGAGTGGGGAAGGAGCTCGTGGGTTCACAGTCCTTAGATTCCTTAATAGATCAAGACGTCCACAGCCATCAATGAATCAGTTCTTCTCCTCTAAAATGTCTCCCTCTTGTACTGACCTTGCCATGGGCAGAGACTTATTGGAATCTTGGGTCTATGTGCCTTCCAGAAGTGGCATTGCTCTTGGGCTTGGTCTTTCACATGGTATTCAAATGAGGCCGCAGAATAGCAGGGCATTAAAAGTTCGCTCTCTGGACCGAAATGTTCGTACAGGGTAAGCTATTGTTTTTTGATTATTAAAAGTTGTTTTGTTATTATTAAAAGTTGTTTTTGAGCTTTCAGTCAGGTTTTATATCCTATATGTTATGCAGTTTTGTGGAACTAGCACAAAATAATTCAGGAAATGTCATGTTCTCACATTGTTTTAGGGTATCCTTAACTGTTTGAAAATCTTATTTTTAATGCCATTATTGAAAGTTTAAATTTTCAGTTAAACCTTGATAATGTTTCATTAATAATGTTATAAAGATATGCTTTGTTGTATTTCAGACTACCTCCAGAGCTTGAAGCACCTCTTCTTCGGGCACCATCTGCATCATTCAGTGCTGCCTCCCTGCGATCATTTACCATGCCTTCTACCACTGAGACAGAAGCTGCGTGTTACCGTGGCATTGCCTTGCCAAAAGACTTGTCCAGTGTTTATCCGTATGAAAATGAGATTGAGAGTGCCAAAGAGACTTCAGTAGAAGAAAAAGATATTAGCGGAGTGGATATAGTAGATGATGGGGTGGATGATGAGGTAGGTGAAGTTGCAGAGAGAGGCCCTAGCTCTTGGTGGAGGATGGGAGTCGTAAGAGAAAGTGCCAAGAGGAGGAGGCGGCATGCCAGGAGGGGAGGAAGTGGAATATATGGGGTGTCCTTTGGAGAGTTGGAAGAACTCAGGGAAACAGGTTAGTTTGGTTAAAATCCTGTTAATGAATCATGAAAGAAGAAACCTATTTGGTGAAATGGAAAAGAACACATTTGTTGTTTTTACCTAGAGTTTAATGATACAACTAATGCATCTCAGGAGGTGGTAATTCAATAATAATTTTTGGAGAAACACTTGCATGAATGGAAACTCAATTTTCCAAAAGTTCTCAAATCTTAAAATATCCTTCAGAGATTACATAAATTTCTTGGTTATCATCATGGGGTTTTATTTGAATTATTTTGGGGAATGACCAGCTTAGTCTAAACATTTGAATGTGGCTGTTGGATGTGCATTAAACATTTATTAGAACATATTTTTAGAGTTGGGTATAAAGGGAGATATATCTGATGAAAAAATTACTTTCAGAAGGAAAACATACCATTGCATTGATTCTATCTGTACACTCTTTCAGAACTTAAAAAATTCAATCACCTGAAATTGAAAATTGAGCAACCTCTAATTATTTTTATATTTTATTATTAAAAAAATTATGAGGGTAGTGAATTTAGGATTTGCTGGATGACAGCCTTCTATTTTGCAATTGAACTAAGCTTCATATCACCATGTAAAAGGCTCTTGCTTTTACTTTGTATATTTTTACAAGTGCTTTGACAGCTGAGGCAATTTTGCACTTATGGGTCCTCTCCAGGAATTGATCCTGGGATTGCTTTCACCTAAGGCAAGCACACTATCCACTTGATCATTCAGGAGCCCCATATTTTGTCTCCTAGTTTTGAACAGCAGAAGTTTTTTTGAATTTGTTCCTAATAAAAGAGGGTAACCTTCTGTATGTGGTATGCAGCGCTGGATGTATCATTTAGCAAGTCTTAAGAATTAAAACCTTTTTTGACTGAGTTCTGGGAATAATGGGGTGAAATCTTTTCCTGTATGTGGTTTCCTGCTCACTTCATTGCCCCTAGTTAACAAGCCTCATCTTGCTTTCTGCAGAATTTATAGTCTTTTTTCCTGATTTTATTATCAATTCATTAATATTTCCATTGGATTGTTAAGTAAATCAAGGAAATTCCCTGATGAAAATGCATTTCCTACTTGCAGGAATTTTAACTGGGATAGAAATAACCTTCTGAGTAATTCTCAGTACTGCAGAGTTCTTTGCACTTTAAACTGTGACCTAAATTTATGAAAGCATTTTTTCATTGCTGCAATTATATTGTCTTCCCATGTTTTTGGGCGTATGAGACATTGTTGGTATTGCTATCCAATGTAATTATTGTATTAAACTCCAAAAAATTCACCTTACTTTTGCATCATTTTGAAGAATGGCGATCATTTCCATTCTCCTGCTTTGCCCTTTTATTTTACTAAAAATTCTAGTGAATTCTTTTTCTAGTCTCAATTAATATGATCCTTTTCTTTTTAGCTATGCTCAGTCCAGCCTAACCAAGGTTTAGTAATATAATGAGGAAGTTATATGTAATATGAACCACCACTTAGAAAATCCATGATTTTGAACCATAAAAAAACTAGACATCAAAAGTTGTTACATTTTCACACTTTTTGCATTTTGCACTGATTACAGTGTGGAAAATTATGATAACGTGCAATCTGATTTTTGTATCCTTGACTGTGAACTCTCTCATTGTTATCCTTCCTCTTTGCTGATTCACTTACAGTCAAAGTATACTGAAGTGCCCTTGCATTGAAGAGTTGCAAAGAGAGACATCTAATGTTTGTTATGAAGTACTCTTTTCTTTAACTGATACTTAAACTATGTCAGTGGAATGTAAACAATGCAGTGCATTGTTTTTTAGTGTGTATATATATGTGAATACCTGAAATGAACTTGAGGTAGGCTTAGCAACACTGTAACTACATACAATGTGTTCCCTTCCCCTTCCATACTTGCTAGATGGAGGAACCTCTTCAAATTCTTGTAGGATTCCTTATAGGCATTGGTTAATCAACTGGTACTAAATCTGCTGAACCCCTTGTGGCTTGGCGGTTTGTGTTGGTATAGGCACAAAGTATAGTGAGGGCTCTTGAGGAGTCAGGCTTTCCTTAAAGCTCAAATGAGAGGATGGATTAAAACAAGTAAGCTGAATCAGCTTTGTTTCTGACTTATCTGCCATCATGTTGAGGATCTGCATATGTTGAGAAAATATCCTCATCAGTTTTGGAGGATTGCGTTGAGAGTTAATTTTTGCCCCTATTCGAAGTGGATGGCAAGGCTTTTTCTTTGTATGACAAATATACTAGGGTTGGTTAGAAAGTAATGCTCCACTTTTTCCTCAAACTATTTATTCAACAAAAATTAAATTTGCTAGTATGAAAGAATGTCGTTTTATCTGCTCAATCTATTTTTCTACATAAACTCCTTCAAGTTCTGTTGCCTTCCTCAAGGGATTTACTAGGGCATGTATGCCCTGTTTATATTATTCCAAAATAAACTTTTAACTAACAATTTGATTGAATTGGATATTAATTATAGATTCTTATTTTGAATGATTTCTTGTAATGAATTAGTTTCGTTAGTAAATTAATTTGTCAATTTTAAATATTTTGTTGATAAATTAATGCAATAAGAATGAAATGTCCTTGGTTACTGGAACCAAATGGGGCTAATGTAATTAATGATTACTTAACCTAATTTGTATCCTCTGTTAGACATAATTTAGACATTGTACTATTAATGCACATTAATTAAAAATCAAAATGATTTAATTTATTTAGATAAAGAACTTAACAAGCTTCTCATTGCTGTGTATAATTTAATATCATCCAAAAATACTAACAACAATGATAATAATAATATAATTTTAATATTTTACCATCTCTGCAATTTTAATATACTAATGAAGAAGAATTTCTGTAAATTAAAAATGCTCTATTTATCTGAATTAATGCTATTTTTGTACTTAATGTGAATGAAACCTTTGTTAGCTCTGTGTACTGATGTTTTTAAAAGAAAATTTATCTCGCACACACTGAATTATAGAAATTCTTAATGGAGTCTCTGTTAATGTTTTAATTCTAAAGTTTTTGTGGCCAGAGTCGCAGTTGGTTGGAGAGTTGGAAAATTTTTGTCAACTCTTCAACCTTGGTATGGTTATTAGTTGAGAATTTATTTCTCTAGTGAATTTATTGTTTGGAAATCATGAATCATATTGGGAGTTAATGGTACTATTCCAACCTTTCAGTTTGTTTTATCTTTATCAATGTAGTTTTGATTGAGTCAGGAAATCACAGAATCAGGAGTTTAGGGTGTATATTCTTCTGATTGAGTTCATCCTTTGACACCATTCACATTCTTTCTTGCTGTTATATTTCTCTTAGGTGAAGAAAGTGGCAGTGAAGAACTTGAGGATTCTCATGAGTTGGGTGAGGGTGGTGTGAGAGAGGTGGGCACCAGTATTGGTACGTCTGCCTCATCATCATCATCATCTCCTTCTTCTTCGGTGTCTATGGGAGAGGGTTGGGTCTGGCGAGGAGGTGGAGCCCATCGCACCAAGAGAGTATTGACTGGTGGGGAAGTCTCTATAGGCCCTCACCGACCTGACCGCTGTCTTGCATGTTGTGTTAGGCTCTTAGGCCAGCAGAGACGCAATACACGGCGATCAAGAGATGTCTCTACTGGATCTTGTAGGAACAGAACTGGTAATTAGTGCATACGTTGCTTTATTATCAGGGGGAATGGACATAGAATCCTTCATTAAGATATGATTCTATTAGTTAATGAAGTAGTTTTTCAAAATTTAGTTTAGAATTGAATGTCTTAGAATTGAATGATTTTATTTCATCATCATCATTATTAATGTAGTGGCAGATTTGTATTCAAAGACCTTGCCAACCAGTTCTCTTCATTTCATCCTGTAGTTTTCCTTGACTTTAGTATCATCCAATTCCTGTCTCCTGAGGTCTTCCTTTGCTTCATAGTTTACCCTTTCATCACTATCTTCAGTAGAGTATTGTGCCTTTTTGTGTTTTTAGCCAGTTTTCCTGTTTTGTCAAAGCATTCATTAGTAGCATATGTATGTACCATCAATCATATAATTTCCAATTAATTTTTATTTGCCGCTGTTACTTTCTTCTTCTCAATACAGCAAAATCTAGTTGCTTCTAAATTAAATGGACTAAAAGGGTAGTTCCTGAAATTATCAGACTCTGAATCAAAAACACTTTTTTTTTTTAAATTTAATGGAATTATTGAAGAAAATACTGATAATTTAAAAATAGAAGTATAATTTACTGGTCGTGGTGGCGGAGTGGTTAGCGTGTTAGTGCGTTATCGCTCCGACCCCACGATCCCGGGTTCGAATCCCGGCTAATCGGATTTTTCCAGTTAGGGAATGGTCATGTGTGTATGTCTTATTTATATCTGTTATTTGTCCAACGTAATTTATCAAGTATGGCTGTTGTTGGATACCTTACGAATTATTGAAGAAAATACTGATAATTTAAAAATAGAAGTATAATTTACTGGTCGTGGTGGCGGAGTGGTTAGCGTGTTAGTGCGTTATCACTCCTACCCCACGATCCCAGGTTCGATTCCCTGCTAATCGGATTTTTCCGGTTAGGGAATGGTCGTGTGTGTGCGTCTTATGTTATGTAGTTCACTGTGAAATGGCATATATGCTGTATGTTGATACTGAAATAAATAAATAATGTGAAATCATCTTAATGATTACAACCAGTACAATCTTTAGGTCACCAGTGCCTTGGAGATGCTGACAGTGATGATGGAGAAGTTTATTTTTCATCATTTATTAATTACAAACTCTTTGCTAACATCTATTATAAAAGAATTGTAAATTGGAGAATCTGGTTTTCTATCATTTCAGGTCCTTGTATTTTTGTGTAACGTCAGTTAGGTTTGAATCAGCATGATGTTAATTTTCATTAAGTAGTTTAGCTCTGTTAGTGGGAGTAGAGGTAGTAGTAGGAATTGAGTAATTCCTTTGGAAATTAGATGGAAAAACTCATCCACTGTATCCATGAAATAGTTTCTCATTTCCATAAATTAATTGGTCACCCATAATTTTGAAACAATTTCTTAATTTAGTGCATGATTCCAATTAAAAGTTCAACAAGGTTTGAATCCTCTCATAAGGATGGTTTTTGCTGTAAGTAGTTGTTTTGTTATTTGTTATTCCATTGTTCTTGCTGTTTAGCTGTCTTGTTTTCCTATCACTAAATCATTGTTGATAAGAGAATCTTTTAAGTTCATCTCACTCGGCATTTCCATTACTTCTGACAGATACAGAGAGCAGTGGGGAAAAGTATTTGACATCTGGTGAGAAGGAGAGTCCCGTAGCACACAGACGGAAAGGCACAACCCTCTCAATGATCCCTGGTGCAAGTGGGAGTGGAAATGCTTTAACTAGGGGAAGTGAAGCCAGTAGCTGTAGTGTTGATATGGGTAATTATTCCTCTTGTTGTAAAAGATATTATGCTCAAAAAATCATGAAATGATGTTATTGGAATTATGAAATGATGTTCTAGGAGTCATGCAATATACTTTATGGCTGTGGTTTGCTTCTCTGTCTTTCCAGTTTAAAATTTGCATTACTGAAATATTTAATTGTTATTTGTGAATGGAGTTTGATTTTTTTAACTGATGCTGATGTAGTTTTCTGGTGTTGCTGCACTATGAGAATTTAATTGCATAACATCTTTTCCATGTTGTGATGGGCATCTTCAGGAGTAAAGTCTTCACTCATGTAGATATTAATGATTAAATTTTATGACTTTGGGTATTCACAGAAATGCAGATTCTCTTTTGTACAAATGTACAGGGAAATTCCTGCTAGCATCAGTTATTTCAGTAACTGTGTGACCCTATAAAGAATTTTTTTGAAGTAGATGCATCAGCGGCAAAAAAGCAAATTTAATTTAAAACTATGTACATCCCATGCCTCTTCTTAAAAGGTTGTCAGCATGTGTTTCTGTGGATGAAGATTAGTTGCTCTTGATATTTTTGGAAGTGGAGGTTGTTATAAAGAAATTTGGCATTCAAAATCTCAATAAACATGATGGATAAAGCAGTAAATTTGAAATAGTTAAACATTCTTTAAATTTATTTTATATCTAATTAATAAATTCTACAGTAGACAGACCAAACAAAAAGGATAATAACACCTAGTAAAAAGTACAAAGTAATCTTAATGGTGAAAAAATCTGAAGATCATTGAGTTCAGATATAATTCAACACAACCAAGATAAGAGTTGAAGCCTTAAGTTTGAAAACCAATAAATAATAATGGGAGAGTGTCATTCATAAAATATTATTATTCATAGATTGAAAATGATCACTTCAAAATTTCTGTAATGGTCATCAAAAAAGTATAACATGTTATTGGTCAATTTCTAACAGGGATGTATCATAAATCTGATGAAACAGAGGACGAGGCTGATAACTCATCTTCCAAGTCTGTGATCCGTAAAGAAGTTCTCAAGTATATAATGAGAATGAGCAATCCACTTTGGTGGAAGTTATCTAGGCAGACATTACTTTCGTAAGTATAATTTTGAAATAGTTGATTTTTGATATTTTTCTTTAAATGAAATATTTATCATGTTTACATCAAATAAATTATAATATTTGATTCACTTTAAATAAGTATTTTGCTCTTTGCTATGGTTAATTCATGAATTTTGTTTACTAATTGTTCATGTGAATCATTTGTGGGTAATAATTTTTATAATTTCTGTAAATTTAATTTCTAAGTTCAACCTCAGTATGTCTTTTTTTATCCCTTTGTAACTTCATGAATTTAATGTTTGGTTCTGCTTTTATTTCTTCAAAACCTTTTACATCCTCAATTATTATTTACTTATTTATTTTTTAATTGAAATTTTTTTGTTTTTCATATAATACATTATTTACTCCATTTTGAAAATTTGTGATCGTCCATTTTTAGTCAAATGTAAGGTAATATTGAGCCTATTTTCCTTAAATTATCTTCTTCACTACTCAAGTCAAAATTTTTCTGTTGTAACTTAAAATTGGTAAATTGTATATACAGTAAATAAATTGTATTGTTGTATTAATTGTGTTGTATCATTGTATAAATTGTATTGTATTGTATTTATATGTTGTATGTATTGTTGTATTGTATTTCCCATTATTATGATAATAATACAATTTATACATTTAAGAAACATCATAGTAATCTTGCCCCTCGAGAATCAGGTTCTTATTGTGGGTTTCTTTATGTATTATTACAGGTTGAAACAAAAACACCCTCAATCATTCCAGGATGTTTGCCTCTATTCTGAAGTTTCAGCCTGTCTTGGCTCAGCTTCCTACCGCTTGATAGCTAGACGTTTCATCCAGGAGCTCTTTTATGATCTTACTTTTGATGAGGTAAGATTTGGAAGATGACTGTTTTGATGGTTTATGCCTTTAAAAAATCTCTCTTTGTTAATGTTGATAAGCCTAAAAAGATGAATGCAATGAGTTTATTTTTTGATTCATGCTTTGTAAAAAAAGGGAAAAATTGACAAACGTGTCAGTCAGTCATTTTTGCCACATATTAAATCTTAATTCTTTTTATTTTCACAGCTTTATGAGCATACAGCAGGTTTTCTTCATTTGACTGAGTCCAGTAGTGTTCCTGTTAATACTGGAGCATCTTCAACAGCAAGCAATGCCTTAACTGCAGCTCAATCAGCATCTCCTAGTCAATTGCCTACTTCCAACTCCTCTATTAATGTTGTTCATGCACCACCTACAAAAACAATTCCTCAGAGCACTTCCACTCAGTCATCCGTCAAAATTGTTTCAAGTGTTTCACCTCCTCCCTCAAATGTAACATCACCCAGTGGAACTAAGACTATTGTTGGATTGCCATCTTTGGCGGAAGAATCCTCAAGTGATCTTTCCCATAAGCCCCCTGCAAAACCAATTTCAGTCAAGAAGGAAAATCGTATCAAGGTGTCTTACAGTCTATCGTCCAAGCCTCCTTTGGCTCCTGAAAAGAGTAGCAATGACAGTAGTGAGAGAGATAAAATGCAGACTGCATCTAATACTGCAAGCCTCTCTCCAAAAATCCAGTCTGCTAGCATTTCTAGTGGTATAAGCAAACCTATTCAAGTTCAATTTCCTACCTCTCCAGTCCCAGTAATGGTGCCTGCCACTAGCTCTGTGTGTGGTCACAGCTCATCAGTTGCCAAGAAAACTTCTAGTCTCACAAAACCTACCTTGTACTCTACTCGTATTTTGCCTACCTTAAATGTGATGGCTCAGTCAGATCAAGATGAGATAAGCGGTCTGGCTAAGAGAAAAAGTTTGGAGAAGGTGCTGACTAATAGATGAAAATAGATACGCTTTCTTTAGAGCTTGTGTTATAATAACAGAACGTTGTGTTGGGTAGGCATTAGACAATACATGAGCAAATGCCTTAGATAAATTAAATATTTCCTAAGTTTTTATTCAGTGAATTTCCTCATGAAAATGACAGGTTGAACATTGTTGACTCATTGTTTAAATCCTATAATGCCTCTTGGCTTTTACTATTGTTACATGAATAAATCATTTTCATTAACGTTTTTAATTTCTAAAATTATGGAAGCTTCCTGTATGAATGTGTGGTTGCAGTTTTATTCAATGTTAAAGATTTTTATTGTTAATGACTAATTTTTTAAGAATCCAGCTTAAGAGTTAGTCATTTTGGTTGTGCCCTTTCTCAGTGAATTTTTATTAGACATTTGGAATTTGCAAGGAATTTGATTCTAAGTTGTTAGGATAGTATGACAATGCTCTTAAGTGAAATTATGAGCTTTTCTAACTTATTAAGGGATAACTTGATTGATTATGATATTTGCATTTATTGATTTTTAAGGATTGTTTTATTGCTTTTAATGAGTTATTGAATTTGAAATGAAAACTTATTAGTTGTCATAAGGGGTGCTAATATTCTTCATTTATTGGTTGTTTTGTTTTTAAAATTGGATTTTTCCTTAAAAGGCTGATGAGGAAATAAGTCTTGGAATTATTTAATTCTTGATTCCCAACTAAACTAAGTCAGAGTGGCTTTTGATTTCATATAATGGATTCCAGGGTTTTATTTCATGGTTTTGAGGAAAATTTTCTGATTTGATTAAATATTTCATTTATTTGTAGAAAGACAACATTTCATAATTTGAGTATGTATCATCTTCTAGAAGCTATGAAAGCAGTGAATGATTTCTGAAAAGGTTATATGAATTTACTGCTCCTTTCTTAACATTCCTGTGTATTAAGATAATCAGTTTAAATGAGTTAGAAATAATTCTGCTTATAACAATATTTAAGAAAGAAAATAGACCTTGGAATTAATTTAATTTATAACAATGAAAGAGTCCTATTAAGAACCAGATCCATGTATAAAATTGAAAAATAAATTATTTTTGTTACAGTAGCTAAAAATATCTAACTAAAATTTTTTAATATATTTATCTAAAATCTTACTATCAAAAGCAGTGATTAAATTTGTACTGTGATACATGGGTCCACTGAATGCAGGTCAGATTGAATGATAGACCTCTTTGAAGGTTAAAACGAAGTAGATGATTAAAATATTTTGTGCGGCAAGGAATATATGGAAATTGGGTTAATAAAATTAATAATTTATCAAATTATTGTTGACTTGCTATTTATGCCTTGGGCTTATAAGGACTTGGGCATATAAAATATATGCCGTAATTGATATGGATTTTTAAAATTAATGAATTAAGTTCTGTCATACTTCACAGGGGAGTCTATAAGTTATTTGGTACTGATATTGGGTAATAAGGTAACATTGTGAAAAACCAATATTGAGTTTAAATCCTTTGGAAAATTACGATAAGTATTCATTATCCTTAGCACTTTTCCTAATGCTTGAGGCTAAGCTCTGCATTATTCTATTTTTTGCTCCCTTTTTAAGAATCTGATAATTATTTTAATTTCAATTTGATGAAACTACCTTCTACCCCTAACTCTCAATCACTTAAAATTTACATCTAGCCTTCAGTGTCCAGTTTCTTCAGGGTATTGAACTGGAACATATTCTTTTCAGGTTCAACGGAAAACAAAAATTTTGGTTCAGTTCTGGTTTTGCTCTATCTAGCACAGTTTAACTGGTTATTTCCTGCTGCACCCTTCAATATCCATCTATCTTTGTGAAATATTCTTATTATGTTTAGCTATTTCAATTACATCACATTAAATTACATTTTAGGACACTTCCCAAAATATTCAGGAAATAATAAACTAATTTTTAAGATGAATATAAATGTAAAGCATTAAAAATCCACTACTTTGCCCTTGACTTTGTGGTCGCTATTCATAATGAAGGGAATAAGACAGAACTTATACTTGTGACCACAGGATATTTAATAAAACGACCTAGGTTTTGATGGGTCGCGTCATCGTCAGGTACAGGAAACATCAAAATAACATTATATAAGAAGAGGAGCAACGAGGTGGAAGGGGGGTGGGTGTTAGACAGTTACAAAAATGTGACAAAGTTTTCACAATTGAAGAAAAGATAGAAGTGAAGGGGTACAGGTTCTCGTTTATGATCGTTAACGAAGGATTACCAAGTGTTTTAAGGAATTCTAAATGTTCATAGTGGTTCATCACTTGCCCTTTGTCCATGAAATGAAGGAACTCCATTTTAAAAGAACTCCCATGGTCTTCCTGCAAGAGATGCTTCGCCATATGGGAAGCCCCAGGATTGTTTAGACAGAAGGCATTGGCATGTTCCTTTCTTCTGACCTCAAATGATCTTCCCGACTGTCCAACATAAACCCCTGGAGAGTTATCCATTGGTTGTCGTTCCTTCTGACAACATAGCCTGCCCAGATCTATTTCAGTGATCTTACCTTATCTATGATGTCTGTCACTCCTGTTATCTTCCTAACCCAGGTGTTGCGTTTCCTGTCACTTCTTGTGATTCCAAGCATACATCGTTCCATACTTCTTTGTGTAGTCTGAAGTCGCTGGGTTATTGCTGCGTTTAACACCCATGTTTCACTTCCATATGTCAAAACTGGTAGAATGCATTGGTTGAAGACCTTTCTCTTCAAGACCATTGGCATTTTCGACTTCAGAATATGGGCGTTTCTTCCGAAGGCACTCCAGCCTAGTTTCATTCTTCGATTCACTTCATTAATCCTGTTTTTCTCTCCTGTCGTAACCAGTTGTCCCAGGTAAGTGTACTCTGAACAAACATCAAGGGGTACCTCTTGTAGTAGGATTGGTACTTGTGCTGCAAAAGAATTATACATTACCTTAGTTTTCGATAAGTTTATCCTGAGTCCTATTTTCTGCCCAGCCGCGTTCAGTTCTTGAAGTCTTGATGCTAGATCTTCACCGTTGGTTGCGAAGAGTACTATATCATCTGCGAAACGCAAATGACTGATGTGCTCTCCATTGATCCGTAGGCCTCTTTCCTCCCAGTCTAAGGTTTTAAAGACTTCTTCCAGAACGGCTGTAAAAAGAATTGGTGAAAGGCAGTCGCCTTGTCTCACTCCCTTCTCAATCCGGAATTCCTCTGTTTCTTCATGCAGCATTACAGAGGCTGTGGCGTCCTTGTAGATGCTGCGTAGAAGTTGGATGTACTTTGTATCTATCCCTTGTTTCCCCAGTGCCTCCAGTGTGGAGGAGGTACTTACCGAGTCAAAGGCCTGGGCATAATCCACGAAGCAGAGTACTAGTGGCATCTCGTATTCGTTCATTTTGCTGATAATTTCTTGCAGCGTGTGGATGTGGTCCATAGTGCTGAATCCCTTGCGAAATCCAGCTTGTTCTCTGGGCTGGGCAGCTGCCAGGGACGTCTTCAGACGTGCAGCTATTACTCTCATGAACGTTTTGTAAATAACAGGAAGGAGGCTGATGGGGCGGTAGTTCTTCAAATCTTCCTTGCTTCCTTTCTTGTGCAAAAGGACAATCTTTGCATGGTTCCATTCCTTCGGAATTCTCCCTTGTCTAAGGCAATTAGTGAATAACTGCGCTAGGACAGGAGAAATTTCTGTAACACCAAGTTTCAGATATTCTGCTAAAACTCCATCAGCTCCTCCTGCCTTTCCATTCTTCATCTTCTTGATGGCCTCTGTTACTTCTTCTGGGAGAATAGAGGGGGGATTTTCTGAGTTTTGTGTTTCTTCTTGGTTTTCCTCTTCAACATTTTCTGTCTTCTTGTATAAGTTGGTGAAGTATTCGGTTACTGTCCTCAGTATTGCTTGTCTATTGGAAGTTGTTGTGCCATCTTCTTTCTGGACGACCAAGATTTGTTTCTTTCCCATTGCTAGGCGTCGTCTGACCCTCTTCATACTCTTGTTGTTCTCTATAGCTTCTTGTACAATTCTTTCGTTAAAATTCCTTACATCTTCCTTCATCGCCACTCTGATAGACTTGCATAGCTCGACATATTCGATATTTTCCTTTGGCAAGTCTGAGTGCTTCAGTTGCTTTCGCTGTTTCATCATTTTCCTGGTTCTGTCGCTGAACTTCTTATCCTTTGGTCTTTTTGGTGTACTTGCTACTTCTTCTGCCGCTGCCTTCACGACTTCCATGACTTTGGCTTCCAGTTCTTCTTCTTGGAGTGCTGAAAACCTATTTCTAAGTTCCAGCTGGAACTCTTTCCTATTTTCTTCTAATTTTCTAATACTTACCTCCTGTTTCCTGCTTGAGACCAACTTCTTTCGCTCCATTCTGACGTTAATCTTCATTCTGCATCTAACTATCCTATGGTCACTGCCGGTGTTGAAGTTGTTTAGTACCTCACAATTAGTAACTGGGTAGAGTTTGTTAACCAATATGTAGTCTATTTCGTTTTTTACTCCATTAGGACCTCTCCAAGTCCACTTCCTTGTAGGATTCTTCTTGAAATATGTGTTTGTTATGTACATATTGGTGCACTCTGCAAACTCTACCAGGCGGTGACCTCGTTCATTTCTCTGTCCTAGTCCATGTTTTCCTGTGACAGCATCATCTGCTTCCTGCTGACCTACACGAGCGTTAAAATCGCCCATGATGATTTTATAATAGTGATCTTCCTTGTCATGTTCCGTGCCGAGAGTCTGGTAGAAATTTTCAATTTCCTCTTCGCTGCTTGCTGCTGTTGGTGCATAAACTTGGATAATCTGAACAGAGTAATGCTTGTTTATCCTTAGGATGAGCTTACATATTCTATCAGATACACTTTCTATTTCTCTACATTATTTTTCCATTTCTTGTTAATCAAGAAGCCAACTCCTCCAAGTCTTCCATCTATTGTTCCCCTATAATAGAAAATATGCTCTTCCTTGAGTTCCCTCATAAATTAATAAAATCTTCTAGGAAGAAATTTCTTTCAGGTCTAATGAGAAGGTACACTAGGCACGAAGTTGCATGCCAAATCAGCACATTTATTCTTGGCAAATACTGGAGTCTCCTCCCACCACGAACTATTTGGAACTTCGGCATTCATTCCACGCTTTGTACTTCATTCTTCTACAGCCTCCTTTGTAATCTTTACTGCAGTTTCAAAATTGTCATGATTATCCGTCAGGAAATATGATTATTCAGATTTTTTTGTAAAGGGAGTTTAAACGTAGTAACGTCAGGCTCAACTATTATTCAACTGCGTCTAGAAGGGGTGGTTCAGGGTAATAAATTATTCACCCATTTAAAATTAACAGTATTAGTGATTAATTAATGTAACAACAATATTCGGTTCTTTTCAGTTGACTGTAAATATCCCATTTTTATGTAAAATTCAATTGATGTAAAGTTATCAAAGAAACAGCTCTCCGTCACACAAACTGCATATTGAAAAATCATCAAAAGGGATCCACACTATCCGCCAATTAAACAATTTAGCATTTATTACAATGGATTTATTAAAGATAAATTTCTACCATTTTAAACATGCTACGAGGGAAAAAGGTACCTGGAAAGTTTCGCCGCTTACGAGAATTAGCTGATAACCTTTATTAGAATTTATCATCCCTCGTCTGAGTGCTGAGCTTGAGCGGTGGAATGGAGAAGTGCTCGTTTAACCCAGCGGCGAATTGGCCATTAGATTACTTAGGTAAGGTAGACCGAGGATTTTGTATAATGTGTAGCTAATTTATGTACATTTATTAGTTACTTGTGTGCAATTTAAACCTAATCCCATTGGGAATCGTCGATCCTTGAACATTTAAAAATGAGTTTTCCGCACAGTCTAAAATTACTGGTTATTTCAAACAGATTTGTGTGTCAACTTTTAAAGAAGGACGATAACTTCAATTTTTATGATATGCAAATGAGTTTAACCTGAAATTTGACTTAAAGTAAAGAGTAAATCTATCTTTATCCTGGTCGTTATCCGAATCATCCTTTATCGTACTCCTGCGAATTGAAATTGTTTTGGCATTTTGATTTCAATACCCTTCGTGATGACCCTTTCAAGCCTTAGATGCTACTGTCCACATAGCATTTAAATCAGTGCTGCGTTAAGAAATCAATGAATTAAGAATGCATTTCTGCTTTAATCTTGTGTCAATCCATTTTGAGAAGACTGTTGCTGCATTCCTGAATTATGATTCTTCATTACATAGAGGAAGAGAATTCTTTCACTTGTTGCATTTCATATCGTGAAAGACATTTTGTTCTTAATGTATTGTTACTCCTATTATTTAGAATATTTTAACAATCGTCTAATTAATGTTGCTTTGAAATGGCTAAATCCATCTATCCACAAATTGATTTTGTACTTATACGTTCTTTGAAGTGCATCATTTTGTTTGATGGTTGGATATTTCATTTGTATCATTCCTTAAGATGTTTACAGCTCTAAAAATGGAACTAGAATGAATTTATATTCTTTGAGAATATTAATGTATTCCAGTAAAATTACTATAATATTTAAGTCATGTTTCTCAAGTCATTATTTTTCATTTGAAATCAAGAGAAGTCATTAATACAGATTTATGCTGACATAAGAGGCAATTAAAATATCATTGAGATAATTTTGCATTGAATGAAATATCATGTCGAAACCTGTGATAATGTGAAATATTTAGGAGATTTATTTAATTAGAATCAATAGCTCATTTTAAGAAAATATGAAATGTGAGTAATTAACAGTATATTATTATGATATTGAATATTTCTGTTACAGTAACTCCAGATGAGTACTGAAAAAAGTACTTCTTGAGGCTCCCATGAAGATCATCAGCTGGAATATGGATGACACCTGACTAGTTTTTGAAGAACCAAGTTATGAAAAGGTGCAATTAGGCAGCAAAATAAAATTACATATTGCATAGGTTTAAAGCTCCAATGTTTAAAGAATAATTTACTTAAAATATTATTCAGTGAACACCATTTAAATAATGGGGCTTTGTGAAATGTTTTGAATGTATGATATTTAACACCTCATCTGTGCTAACATGACTGTGCTAAAACAAAGAAAGAAGTTTTTGCAATATGATTTGGTCTCTGCACTGAAGGTACCTCCAATGAAGGAAAACAGAAGTAAGCCCTTCTTTATGTGAGTTAGCACTTCTGTTAATTATTTTATTTTATTGTATATATATCATTATCATCATCATCAGCCATTTTCAATCCGACATCAGATGTAGGCCTCTCCAAGCGCTTTCCAATTATCTCTATTCTGAGCCTCTCGTTGCCATGTTACCCCTAAATACTGAATGATGACTCTGTTCCATCGGTTCCTTGGTCTTCTTCTTGGTCTCTTCACGTCTCTTGGTATCCAGTTCAGAACTGCTGATGTCCATCGGTTGTCGTTTCTCCTTGCAACATGGCCTGCCCACATCCATTTCAGTGATCTTACCTTATCTATGATGTCTGTCACTCCTGTTATCTTCCTAACCC
>KZ308291.1:538582-579993 GCA_000376725.2 Ladona fulva | reverse complement strand
TTTGTCACTACGGATCTCGGGGAGGAGATAGTTGATTTTCTCATCCCAGCTAGTAATGCACGTAATCTTCGAAAGAAAACGAAAAAGCGATACAGGGAAATAGTCGCCAGGACGGATACATATTTTTGGTCATTTTTCCCGCGAAGTATCAGAGAAGCTAATAGCTATCCAGGGTAGTTAGGGATATATGTGTTTTACACCCCCTGCCACGCGCCATTGGCGGTTTGCAGGGCTTAAATGTAAATGTTCTTCTTATCGTATTTTATAGGAAAACTTTCCACGAGGGCGTTATACCAATGTCCTGGAGAAAAGCACATATCACTCCAGTTCCTAAAAAAGGGAGTTCCTCGAAACCAGAGGACTACCGATCAATATATTTAACGTCAATTTTTCGTAAAACAATTGAACATATTTTAGCTAGTTCAATAATTCGTTTCCTAGGTGATAAAGGGGCAATTAGTCAATGCCAACGGGTTTCCGTAAAGGTAGGTCATACGAGACTCAGCCGTTTTCTCGACGACATAGTTAAAGCGGCTGATAAGGGTGTTAGAACTGACGCTGTATTTCTAGATTTCAGAAAAATTAAGATTTACGTCCAAAAGTTATCAATTTTCGGATCATAGAAAAATTTTTAATAACCCCTTCAAGTACGACTACTATAATATTTTCCTAAGACGACAATATTCTTGTTATATATTATTCTACATATTTTGTTGAATGATAATTTTTTACTGAAAATTTTGAATTAGACTAAGACAGCTCTCACGTGAATAAAGATGAAATTGCATTGTCGCAAGTTGCGCTGTTTCCTTGCAATTTAGCTTTATACATCGAAATATTTAAACATTATGGGTTTAAAGAAAGAAATATTTAAACTTTTATTTTATTAAACTATTTAAATATTTTAGTTTAAATATTTCTTCATCGAAAAATGTGTACGAGGACCAGAAACGACCAATCAGTGGAAGGGTAAAAGTTCTGAAAGAACTCAGTTGGACAGGCTTGCAACAGAGGAGATATCTTAATGTTAACCACCTTTAATCATTTGTGACCGAGGCACACAAAACAACATATACTTATGTTATGATTGTGATTGGCCGAATGAATGTACAGCTGCTTCAGATAATATAACGTTTACATTCACACCTTCTTCTATGACTCCTTTTTACCAGCAAACTTTTTAGTATGGACTATAATGTGAAAAGCCACATCATCATAAAATTTCAAACATTATTCATGTTGTAGTAAATGCTTTCCATTTTCCTAGTATATTTTGTTTTTCGTCAATTTGGGTATTTTTCAAATACACAGATTTAGTGTGTTGATTTTTGTTTTATAAAATTTTTTAGTCCCTGCGAGTTAGACAGCCATCTAACTCACTTTTTTATTGGTTTTATATAGCTTCTGTAAAGTTTTATTTTATTTTATTTTCGTGTAATTTTTCCGATTAGATCTATCATCTACAAATTAATTTGTTGTCACTTTCCCTTTTTCCTTATGAGCAGGAAAATTCATCTAGGTCCATTTACATTAGAATTGGAACCAAAGCTATTATCTTAATTACTTCTCCTTTGCGATTTTGCATTATGAGGAATCTCCTGGATTGTAACCCCCATAAGCAACATAGTAGGAAAGACAAGGCCTTCCTTTATTTGAAAATTGGAAAAAATAAAATTTTAACACAGGAGCTAAAGAATATAAAATAAGTTTATTACATCATATCTGGCTTATATACATTCATTTGAACAGTTAAGTTATTCTAAGTTCCATCAACCATTGATAGAAGGAGATTATGCTACATTAAAAGTTTGGGAAACATAAGCATTATTGGTATATTGGTCTTCAAAAGTTGCATTTTATTTAAAAAAACTAACTTTATTAAACTTTATCTTTTGATGATTAACTTAAGGAAGAACTCAGTATCAGAACAACATGTTGGAATGCTTCCTTGGCAACATATTCTGATAAATTTCTGATAAATAGTAAGCTATTGCAGATTTCAATGGAAAATGTTCTTATAAACATTCCAGATGGAAAACTATAATTTAAAATGGATTTCCTGTTTAAGTTGAGTAGGCTATGTTTGGGTGCTCTTCTATAATCTGAAACATTCCTTTCATTAAACTTTATCTAAAACATTCACCTTATCACATACTTCTCTTTAAACCAGAGACAAACACTAACTTCATTTATATTCGGGTTAATCCACACTAATTCTAAGCCATAATTCAGATAGTCAATTGATCCCATTCTCAAACTCTAACGCATGAAATACATTCTAGTACTGAGGTACATTTAAACTCATAATTTCATGCAAAATATGCATAAATCAATTTAACAATTGTAATATTCATTAATTGGAGTTTTCTTTACAGTGAATTTTATCTTGATGACTTATACTGAGAAAAAGATTATTGGCCTCCACATTCTCACACACTCCACATCTGTTTTACTAATGATATTGAATTGCTCTTCTTTGTTTACAATTTCTTTGCATACAATAAACACTTAAGGTGAGAGTGATATAGGATGTAAATACGCATTATAATAAATATAAGCTCCTATTTTGGTGAGTTACATACTCTCTTACTTTAAAGTCATCAATGTCTTAGTTTTAAAGCATTAAATCTAACTCAGCAATGGTAAAGTTGGTTTTTGACTCATGTATACTCATAATATCAGTTTTTAATTACCACTATCATTACATGATAAAATTAATTTTAATGGACACTGATTTGAAGTATAAGTATTACTCTTAGTTTTGTACTTTTCTAACTTCACACTTTTAAATAGTATTAAAACATAACAATGGATGCTGATTCAGAAACATAAAATCAAAAATGTTTGATAACTTTACTTGAAACTTCAAATAAATATTTATTAATAGTTACCTTTAGAGTAAAAGATGAAAATATTTTTACTTAATGGTCTAAGTAGAAGGTTTTAATCTGATTCGGACTTTTAGCATCACATATTTCTAGTGGTACCTCAACGTACCAAATATATACTTTAAAATATATATTTTTCTATATTAATGTATTTGCTCATAGTTTCTTATTTATTTTTGTCAACATTCACAAGCTTTAACTTAACTGACAACATTTCATATCTGTATCACTGAACAATTTGTTTCACTCAATGTTTGGGTAGTATTCTTCATTTACAATTGCTCTCTGCTAATGTCATAATTAATCCCTAATAACATTTTTGAAGACACATTTTCAGGAAGTTGAAGTGTGATCATGCTGTGATGTAGTATTCATGAGGTCTTCTGTTGCTGCGACATTTTTCTCGTAAGATATAGCAGAGAGCAATAGTAATGAGTAAGGCAATTGTAATACCCATTCCTATGCTGACCCATATTATCTCCTCATTGATTCCAGTGTGATTTCTACCTGAAAAAAAGACGTTTTGTTTGGTTGTAAACAGTTCTAGTTAATAATATTCTATAATCATGCATTAGTATCAGTTTATTATGACAAAAATAATGATTGAATAAATTATCATTGCTAAAGCAATTGTGTACATCTACAAATAGAACACAATTGACCACTGATAGTATAGTTAATAATGCAAGGGAACAAACTCCATTAAACCATCAAAAAGTACATATGGTTGGTTGTAAGTATGGACTTTTTGATAGTTTTATGAAGATCTTCCCCTTGCAGTAACACCTAGTAATGTAAATTAGCTCAGTAACATTTAAAGAAACTTTATAAATTGTCGTATTATAAAAAAATTATTTCAGGAAAATGTACCTTAGATCAATTAAAATAAAGTTCTTATAACAAGCAAACAATATATCTTATGATGTTTTTGCAAAAGTATTCATATTCTTATCATAAAAGAGAGATTAAATATGCTCAAATTATATATGTTTAATTTAAGGAACATGTATTAAAAATNACATTTTCAGTTCACATTTACAAAACAAGACCCTCTCGTAACTCTTTCCGATTTTCTTTATATAAAAGAGCATGCTGTTATGTCTCTAAAGATGTAGTCTTGAATTTTAATCACGCACATATAATCCCTAAAAATACGGAGGGAAGAATGTTATGATGCTCTATTACAACCTCACATCCATTCTTTCTTCGTTTGACTTAATGAGATCCATTTAATATAAGTTAAATCACAATAACATAAGGGTATAAATGCAAAATCTGAAGAGAGAAGTCTTCGAAGGTTCCGAAATTACGACCGAAAAATGAGTGCAACAGATCACTTCAGAATCCCTCATCCAAAACATACCAAGAGAGGAATCACTAAATTACTTACAAAATAGTTAAACGCCGTCGTTGAAGCAGAACACCACTAGTGGACTTGCAGATTATACCACACAAGAATTATAAGATATAGCACCACGTTAAATCTTTAGTCGCCGAAGTCTTACGAAACGAACTGGCTTACAATAACCTAAGCTGCCAAATACAGATTTACCCCTCCCTCTGGAAAAAACTTTTTCCGCATTTTCTCTCGTATGTCCAAAAGTGGTCTGTAAACACAGATGTGCTTTTTCTCTTAAGCTCTTAAGTTCAAGTAACCATTAGAAGAGTGTAAAGTGGTCCTCTTACGAAAGTCACGTTAGTAGGGCATGGCCTCTCTCCGAATAATGCAGTTTAGAAGAAATAAATAAACTCGAATAATAGGCAGATACGTATAAGGCACATGATTCACTAAACGATTCAATCCGAAGGACATGAGACTCAACGTTAATCAGGAAATAACGAAAATTAAGTGACGCAATGTAAAATCAGCAATAGACGAGTATGCTAATGTGCAAGATGTTTTCATTTTTACTTTTATATAAAGAAAATCGGAAAGGGTTACGAGAGGGTCTTGTTTTGTAAATGTGAACTGAAAATGTCCTATTTTCGACGTCGTAACGAAATTCGTAATATTTACAGTCAAATATTAAACCAACGGAAAGCATTCGGAAAGTGAAACTTTTTTTCGTACACCTCGTGTTACGTAGTTATAAGGCACAAAGTATCGCGTTAATGTTATGTATATTTGCAGAGATATAGAATGCTAAACTTTAAACTTTTTTTCGCGCCACACTTTTCCTGCGGAGGTACCTTCATGTTCATCCCGATTTCTCGGGACTTATACGCCCGCGATGAAAAACCAGAATTAGGTTTTTAGAGAGATAAAGGCATGCACTTTCTTTTAAAAATAATTTGGAAAAGTTTCGAGAAGGTCTTTTTTTGTAAATGTGAGCTGAATATACCCAATTTTCGGCGTCGTAACGAAAATCACAATATTTGCACTCAATTTTTAAACTAACGGGCAACATTAAGAAAATGAAACTTTTTATTCCAATACCTTGTATATAGTAGTCATNATAGAATATCGAAGGTAACTTTTAATAACCCAATGAAATTCGGAGAGGATTATCATGCAGTGAGGGGCGAAAGAGAGAGTCCTAAACTCCAATCCGAGCCACCCCATCCAACTTCCATCGGCCGTTAGCGGGTCCGATTGGATCTCAGCCAAATGCGGAACCGCAAAAGGTCCCTCACGCTAACCTCTGCTGAATCTCCTTCCCTATGTCTGCTTTCATTTCCTCTGAGACACCGATTGACAGCGTGAAAGATCTCTTAACGATAATCGGCGAGGAAATAATGATCATTTTCCGCTATCGGTGTTGAATATCTCGCTATAAGCAATCCTTGCCGAATTACAAGTTCGGCCGCGTTGCAAAACTTCATAATCCGCTTCGCATAATGCGTTAAGGGTTAGATGGAAGAAGAGACTACCTGGTCTCAATATCGCCCCACAATAAAGACGTTTTATTATTATTATTTATTTTGAGAGTTAAATTTACGAAGAGTATACTATTCTCAATCTTCTTTAGTTCCATAAGGACGACTGAGATTATAAGTGAAGGTCTCAAGAAAATGGTGGCTTATCGACGCCATCAAAAGTTACAGGAAACAGCTAAAATGAAAGAATATTCTCAAAGGATAAAAGGACAAGAAAACATCTCAAGAGACCGTCAAGCAGAAGCGAGGTACCGAGACCGGTAATCGCCGAACCTTCTCTCGTACCGTTTGCTTGGAATACTGAGAGTATGTTGCGCGACACAATGAATGGAACAACAACCCGACAAGTGAAGGTTCCTGGTTCGAGTACCCGACTGGTCAGATATAGTTTATGTCCGTTCACGCTTTGGGCTTTTCCTTAGTGCACCACGCCAACTAAAATCCTTTCCTTGCAGAATATAATCGTGTTGAACGTTAGTGGTGTTTCAAATATTAAGCTCACTCGAGAGTAGCGTTATAAAAATTCGTCCGTCTAAGCGGCTGGCTTAACTGCATTTATCACTCAAAACCTCAATTACAATTATGACGCTTAGTATGGAGTTTTCTGTAGTATAACGATATATTTTTTCATGCTTAATTTTTAGTGGACCTCGATTTTCAAGGTTTTATTTTAGAGATTTTAGGAGTTTTACATTCCACTTATCGTTCTATTTACAGATTAAAATTCGCAGTACTACTTAATCTTGTAAATGATTGAGTAATTCATATTAGTATATCAAACTACATCATTATATCTAAGCGCTCCTTTCTGATCAGATATTTTTTTCCCGCGATTCGGTTGGGAATAAAGAATTTATTTACAAAGTAAACTTTAAAGATCGCCTGATATAACGATGATATTAAGCAAACCATTTCAAAGCGTATAAAAATAATAGAATTTGAAAAACGTGAATATTTCTAGCCACGCACTGAGAAAATAGTGGATGAATAGAAAGATTAGGTAGAAAAGTTTTCATTCTAAAAGAACAATTAGAATTTCGTGATAAAACTTGGCCATTTTTAATATCAATGTAATTTTAACGCTAAAACGAAGTGTCAACGAAAATATGTTTGGTTGTAGATTATATATTTAATTGAAGCCTAGGCTCAATCCCGAGGTGATGAAATTTGATATATATGTTAGACATTTCTTGCATTGATACTGAGTATTTCCATTGTTTAAAATTATCGCTTCCTTCGAGTAAAATTACGGATTCCATCGCATTCAGTCGAATGCCAGATCACGTGGATGAGTGAATGTATGAAACCAACACATCAGGACCAAGGAGCTTACTGGATCCGTATGAGCCACGAGTATCCCAGAGAGCGATAGACGGACTCCGTCCCTTGCCCATTGTATTCTCTGCTTGGGAAGAAGTGCTCACTATTTCGGATCGGAGTTATGATTCCGATCTTGCCGGCCACTCTCCCTCCGACGGGCATCCTGCGTCGTGTCCTCCCCCTGGGAGCGCGGGGGAGGGGCCCACTCCCGGGGAGGGGCCTTCTTCGTCTCCTACGCTGACTTCGTTAAGCGCCACTCGCCTTCGTCTCCTCCACAGAAGTCGTGCAGCAGCCAGGGCATCAACGGCGCACTCCCGGAAGCGCTGCCCCTTCGCCCCGGGATGACGCTACGAAACAGTACAAACAGACATTTAGTCGTTTTCTTCAAGATGTGTATATGTTATTAGCAATTGCCAAATTTGGGCATTATCCGAAATTTTTACCCTCCGCGGAGTACGAATTTACTTCTACGAAATTAGCGTTGTGAGTAAACATTTCAGGACTTAGGCGAAATGAAATACCCACTCCGCGAGTTTCATATTGTGCTTTTACTCAATAGCTGAAGTGAAGACTATATAAAAAACAATCGCAAACGGAACGGAAATGTTACGTTTTTCACTCGCGAACATCTATAAAGCTACCGATACTTACTCGCTACCACTCCAATTTAAGCAGGCTCCCGGATAGCCAAGTGGGCAACTCGTTCGCTTTCACCGAAGTCGAACGCTTTGCCCACGCGAACTATATAAAAAGTATGGAATATTACAATTGAAGGGGATATCTAAAATAATGAAAAGTAGCAGTAAATAAAAGCCGTGTCTGTTCGTAAACTTATATAGTTAAAACTATGAAATTCAGGGATACATTAGAGGGCCAACGGACTTTTTTTTATTTAGTACATCTTTGGTTCGACTCAAGGTGACTCTAAACCCTTCCATATGTATGTATATTTCATTTTTATTTAGCGGCCTTTTTTCGTTTCCAAAATTAAATTATAATGAAAGATCCTATGAGATCGAGACAAATACCAAATGAAGAGAAATTGAATATAAATTCCTACTTTGGTCATCGAACATCGAATTGTTAAAGCAGATATTATAGTTTTACCTTAAGAATGCAGGGGGAATTTTGGCCTATATAGAACGAATGATCAGGAGATAATCAATCTTTTCGATCGACATGACACAATCCCTTGTGAGTCCAGCGTTTACAATTACGAATTATAAATCACAGAGACAAAGTAGAAATTATTAGTAGCCGGATGTTCAAAAGGAGACCTATTTTGTTTCGTCACGATAAAGGACATGAGGATAAATCAAGTTATTTATCAATGCTGGAGAGAGAAGAAAATAAATATTTATAGAATAATTCGCGAGATTTTCAGCAAAATTGTGGCGTAGAAAGGGTTCAATAAAATTTTGTAAAGTAATTTTTTAGGAAATTTTGCTAATATTTTCCGCTTGTAAATTTATTATGATTAATATCTATAAAAATCATAGTATGAATGGGCAATTTTGGAAATTATTATACACTAATAATTCACTTTAATATACGTTTCCACATGATTAATGGAGGAAATTTACCAATCGCGATGCATGCACTCATGCTCATTGTATTATCCTTACAGGTACGTGAGTAAGTATACGCGGGGGATTTCTGCACAAATAAAATTAAAGGTTAGCGATAACAGACTTTTCGTGTTATTTATCAGCTTATTTTATTGCTACAAACGGAAAAATAAAAAGGTTTTTGGATTTTATTTCGAAATTTTGAATAGCAAGTTATATATTCATATTATTGGAAATTAATTTTACGCTTTCATAATTGCTGATGAATTGCATCACTATATGAAATTCATCCAGAACCCATCAAACCCTCCAGCGAATTATATCTTACTAATATTAAAAATATGCACTATAAAAAGTTTATTGACTTACAATTCACGCATTTCGGCTTAGAAGGATTAGATATATACAATAATATATGTGAATATTTAAATAAGCTAAATCAAGTCCCACAAGTTAAGTCCAATTAGTCAAGAGGGAGTTCACTAGTTTAAATATAATTCGTTACTGAACTTGAAGCAGTACAATAGTGTACTTTAATTTGACGCTTATGCTGTTCTATTTGATTGCTACGGAAAAATTAGGGAAAGACCTTTTTACGCTCGGAAGCTATATGACGCATGCTTAAATCTAAGGTTAAGTCATTTTGGTTATGATTGAAAGCACATCTTGAGAAACTGCACTTCTAAAGAAATTTACGCAAAAGAAACGAATGTGCCTGGCAAAACAAATTTACTATTGATTAATACATTTTGTTTTCGTTTTATGATCTGTCTTACTTTCTCTATTTTATCGAGACGGTTATTCTGCCCCTGCTTCTTCATTGGCAGTGCGGCCCTTCATATGTTTTGCTAGCAAATATTTCACAAGAATGTTGGAGAGAATTTGGATGAGTTATATCGTGTATATATCGTGTTGCTGGACAAGGGAAAGTTCCAAATCGTTTGGTCACGGAAAGAGTTCCAAAAGGCCCAGCATATTCACTTCTTTCAACGACGTTGTTTGAATGGTGAAGTCCAAAACAAAGAATAATTCTCAGAAATTTTCCGACCGTATGATACATTTTACACATTCTTTTCTACCTCTCTCAGCTTTATTAGGAAACCCAAACGGTGTCTATCTACCATCATATCTCCGAAAGTGTTTGTCAACTGTTGATTAGTGTTTTGGATTCGCATTTTAAATTTTCCATCTCTTAAACGTCATTCAGTTTAAGAGAACATTTTCCATATTCCTTGACCACAGATTTTGCATAATAACAATGATGATGTTAAAATATTTCATCTGTTCCACTTTCGAATCGTTTATATGAAGCTTTTTACAAGTATTGTATGTATATAATTATAGATGGGAAAATAACTTAAATTTATAGTAACAAGAGTTATCAACCGTCAAAAGTATAATTTTTTAGGTATTTAAATGAATTCCAAAATAATTACCTCTCGAATACATAAGTATATCGTTAAAAAATGAGCATTTGACAAGTTTTTCTACAGATCATTTTCACTCTTATTTTTCATTCATTCGTCTATAATGTGTTTGCGTCCTACTTTTCCTAAGTTTTTCCCAAGAAACAAGTTTATTTTTATATTTTGAGTAATTTTTACCTCTTTTGTTTTTAAATTCAAATATACTATTAAAGAGTAGCTTGTGAGAATTCTCTCTTTTTCTCTCTTCTTCGTAACGACTGGAATTTTTCACTCTGCGAATAGAAGGGCAGTTATGGAAAGACTGACGGTTTTAATATCCGTGAAGATACATCATACCACACGCTAAATACATTTCTAAATTGTAAAAATGGATTTTCTCCTGGTTTTATCGGCCAAGGTCCCAACCTCTGTCGAGATCATTCTTTTCTGGACCACTGCCAAGAATGTCGGCCTATGATCTTATTCACGATTTTTACTTCACTCATAGACGTCGGCCTCAGCCGACAATGAACCTCAAATAATAGGGAATCGGTGGAAAAGATACAGCACCTGTAGGTCTGCACAATTTCTTGATATACCCTGAACGGTCTTTGTTCAGCTGTGTGATCGCAATTCCTTCAAAATGACAAAGCGCAATTTGGAAAATTCATTTACGCGTGTAACTTATGTAACAACAAATTGAAGATATAAATGAACCTTGTTATACACAAATGATCTTAATCTTAATGGTTAACGGAAATTCACACTTTGAAACTTAAAAAGGGGGTCCCTCCTGTGTAAAAGGAGGTAATATGTATTTAAAATGTTTGAAGGAATGATACCGTTGAAAAATCTATAAGGAAAAGGAGTACGGCTGTGATAATACGTAAAAGGTTTGAGAAATACTCAAAAGAGCAGGAGTTTTTGAGCAAACAAACCGTTAATAAAACTCCAGCCATCGCGGGTTAAGTTTCTTCGTGGTCGCACCTTACAAAGTATTATAATACGTTGCCATCTTCAGGAGAGGAGAAAACCCAATTATCTACAACGTCGTTTCCGAAATATGTATTGAGAATAATAATTTGCAAAGCGAGACCACAGGGATCTGTAGTTCCCGCTGGCTGGATTTCCTAACGGTTGATTGCTTGCCAACAAGGCCTCTTTGGAGCTTTTCTTAAAACTTTATCCCATTGAAATCTGGTGAAAAATAAGGTCAATTTAAGAAGATTTTATTTACGTTGATTTCATTAGTTTTAATTTCAATTCTACTTACATGCTATTTACAAACAAATTATTATTCCGATGTCAAATGGCAACGCAATGTGACATGTGACATCGGAATAATTTTTCTACCTCATCCTAAAATTAACTAGAGTAATGTGATCCTACATTTCTGCATTCTATTAATAAGCAAATACCATATAAATCAATATCTTCTGCACGCATTTCCAACTTTTCCTTCGTTGCGTTTTCGATACATACCTGTCGATTACTCTCAACCTCCATTCTACATTACATACTCATTCCTCTAGAAAATCAGAGTTACATTTAAAAATATTTTCATTGATTCATTACCTAATGGCAGCTGCCATGTATATTATACTATACATTATATTCTATACTACGATATACTATATATACTATACTCGTACAGTATAGTATATATACTAGTTCCCCTTCGCCATATCTTTGTCCTGATGATGACGGAAGGTTCGTTTAATAGAAAACGGGCGGGAAAAAAATCTGACAGGACCTGGGACTAAGATTTTTCGCTTATCGGACGACTTCTCTAGCCATCGAGCTATCTTGCCTGATAGTCTCACAGAAAAGTAATTGTTAGTAGTTCAATGTCTTTGTTTGCTCAAACCTAACTAACTAAACCTAACGTGTAAATGAAAAAAATAAGGTTTGAAGACCTCTATTGTCTTTTTTTCGGTCAGTTCCTATTAATTTGAAACGATGTTGGGCTTAATTTTGATAATAAAAAAGGTGAGGTTAGTGAGGGGTATAGCATAAAGGGGAATGCAAGGAAGCCCATCGCACAAGAAGTTACGAGAATATTCCATTAACAAAATGTAAATATTTTATAATCGCTGATGATTTTCAAAACGTCTACTATTAGTTAAATCTAACTTGGCTTATCACATTTTATCAAATAAAAACTACTAATGAGAAAATTAATACCAATCATAAACGTTATTCGAAAATGTTAAGAATAAATTTATGGATACGGTTATAGCAGGGCCATTCCATGTCAAGTGGACCAACGGTCCCCGCTCGACCATCACTGATTTCAATGAAACTTTGTGTGAACATAACTTGATATCTTCTATGAATATTTCCCAAGTTTTACATCCATCGATGAAATATTTGCTGAGATATAGTCATTTGTTTGACCCCCTACCGCAGCCTTCTACAGTTAGACAGCGATTTTTAGCAAGAATGAGACACGTTATCTCACGCAGTATTCCGTTGAGCAAAACAAAACTTGGTATTCTTATACAACCTATGTTGCTCAATTACATAAAATAAAAAGAAATCTTTTATGAGCGAAATCTGAGAAGAAAAGTTGAAGCAAAATCGGCCCAAAAAATTACGGCACGAAAAAAATTTAAAGTTTGGCATTTTATATTCTTTGAAATTAACATACAATAAACACGACACTTTGTGCCTTACAACTACTGTATACGAAGTGCTGGAATAAAAAGTTTCATTTTCTTAATGTCGCCCGTTAGTTTAAAAATTGAGTGCAAATATTGTGATTTTCGTTACGACGCCGAAAATTGGGTATATTCAGCTCACATTTACAAAAAAAGNGAATGTCAGAAACCTAAAGAAAACACTAAGTCATTCTTTATTTTATAGAAGAAGAAATTGAAAGAGAAAAAGTCTACCGCAAACCGGGAATCGAACCCGGGTCTCCCACTTTAACGGGCGGGTGCTCTGTCCTCTAAGCTACCACGACAGAACGATAATGTATTTGCTCATAGTTTCTTATTTATTTTTGTCAACATTCACAAGCTTTAACTTAACTGACAACATTTCATATCTGTATCACTGAACAATTTGTTTCACTCAATGTTTGGGTAGTATTCTTCATTTACAATTGCTCTCTGCTAATGTCATAATTAATCCCTAATAACATTTTTGAAGACACATTTTCAGGAAGTTGAAGTGTGATCATGCTGTGATGTAGTATTCATGAGGTCTTCTGTTGCTGCGACATTTTTCTCGTAAGATATAGCAGAGAGCAATAGTAATGAGTAAGGCAATTGTAATACCCATTCCTATGCTGACCCATATTATCTCCTCATTGATTCCAGTGTGATTTCTACCTGAAAAAAAGACGTTTTGTTTGGTTGTAAACAGTTCTAGTTAATAATATTCTATAATCATGCATTAGTATCAGTTTATTATGACAAAAATAATGATTGAATAAATTATCATTGCTAAAGCAATTGTGTACATCTACAAATAGAACACAATTGACCACTGATAGTATAGTTAATAATGCAAGGGAACAAACTCCATTAAACCATCAAAAAGTACATATGGTTGGTTGTAAGTATGGACTTTTTGATAGTTTTATGAAGATCTTCCCCTTGCAGTAACACCTAGTAATGTAAATTAGCTCAGTAACATTTAAAGAAACTTTATAAATTGTCGTATTATAAAAAAATTATTTCAGGAAAATGTACCTTAGATCAATTAAAATAAAGTTCTTATAACAAGCAAACAATATATCTTATGATGTTTTTGCAAAAGTATTCATATTCTTATCATAAAAGAGAGATTAAATATGCTCAAATTATATATGTTTAATTTAAGGAACATGTATTAAAAATTGGATTCATGAAGGTGATAGTGATATATAAATGAAAAATCTAACTAAATGTTTAGTGATAACTTCAAGGGATCCTGGAGTAAAGAAGGCATCTAAAAGGCTATTTTGTTAGTGTTAATTTTCTTTCTTTTTGCTATAACTTTGACAAGCAAATATTTTTTGATTCATTCTGAAAGTTAACTCCTAAAATGTAATTGTTTCAATTCCATAACCATTCTCAGCTGATATAAACTGTTATCCAACAATAGATGTAATATAAATAGATTTACAAAGATTAAGGAAAGGTAAATTACTAAGCATGGAAGAGCCATACAGCTGAAATCCAAGAAATAAAAGGAAAATAGATTTAATTGTTTATATCATTGTGGTGTCTAGTTAAATTTTTTTATATCAGTGTGGTGTCTACAAACATTAGAATGCTTTCTTGAATGATCTTGCTTTACCATCACTGAAGGAAGATATCAATATAGTAATCAATTGGAGTTCCAATGTATATTTTAATCCACATTTTTCAATTAATCATTTTGTTAAGTTATTCATTTCTGTGATATAAAGGTAAGAAATAGCAACTAGTAATTTCAAATCAAAGGATAAAATTTGGAAAAGTTACAGAGAAGAGTACCAAATTCTCAAATATGTCTCAAATTCTAAGCTGCTGCTGTCAGGAGATTTGTTACACTTAGGATGCCCAATATCTCAGTCAAACTATTCAAAGACCATATTGATGAGACCATATAAGCCTTTTGCTGGCTACTAACAGGCATTGAGTACATTATAAAAAATCTTGAAGATTTTACGAAAGCTATTTTAAATATCAACTAATTTTCAAAATAATGATAGAATTACACAAAAAGGTAAATTTCTAAATTTCCCGCGACGCTGAACTCTAAAGGAATCGGAAAATTTTCGTTTGAATACTTCTATACTGATTTCAAACGTACTTGCCCATTATGTACTGTTTTAACCAAAACCATCAGTATCATTTTTGATGTTAAAACCATCAGTATCATTATTAACGAGTATGGTTATTGATTGATACCTCCGAAATAAAACGCAATTTTCAGGTTTTCATCATCGATTCTCTTATACCGTACACAAAGCATAGGAATTCTCTGAGATATAAAATGATCATTACAACTCCTTTCTGAGCGGAGGCCTCACGCATTACGTGACATCTGGCATTCTTCACTTTTATCAGATACGCGACAAAGTTGCTTTAGTATCCTGAATAGCCATTTGATGTACGTGAAAATTAATTTTCAAGAAGAATAAATTTTATTGACCTAGCCTCAGATGTAGGTCCATTTTTCCAACTTAATATTGAATTCAACGGTCGCAGGAAGACGTTATAACTAGCAAAATGTTGCGGACTATGGATATTAACAAATATCGGAAAAATAATCTTTTTAACGCGTAGGACAGTTCTCTGTCTTTAAATGGAATTGTAGCGGGGGAAATCACATAACTATATCTTTTAAATCAGCCCAAAAAGTTCCTGAATGAAAGAAATTGATGGTTTATCTCTTTTTTGCTTGAACCGAAAATTAAAGAAAAGTAAAACGATTGGGTTCCGTAAGTTCTTCCGGGCTTCACCGCGATGTATTATTTCCATCTTGACGACAGTTTCGCCCGCTATCCTGCAGGCGTCTTCAGGTCGAAGNTTTCGCTCATAAAAGATTTCTTATTATTTTGTTTAATAGAGCAACATAGGTTGTATAAGAATACCAAGTTTTGTTTTGCTCAACGGAATACTGCGTGAGATAACGTGTCTCAAACTTGCTAAAAATCGCTGTCTAACTGTAGAAGGCTGCGGTAGGGGGCCAAAAAAACAACTATATCTCAGCAAATATTTCATCGATGGATCTAAAACTTGGGAAATATTCATAGAAGATATCAATTTATGTTCACACAAAGTTTCATTGAAATCGGTGACTGTCGAGCGGGGACCGTTGATCCACTTGACATGGAATGGCCCAGAAGGATGATAATAGCATTGAATTATAATGGTGAAAAAATCGAAAAATTTCGAATGTTATCGTGAAATATAGCATAGTATTCTGATACTGAATATTCAGTACTTAAAAATATATGCGATATTACTTAAACTGGGAGGAATATTAACAACAAATTTTGCAGAATCATAATGAAGATTTTTGATGGTAATTCTACTCTCACTTTTCATAGTTAACTCCTTCATCTAAAAAGATACCTTCTCAATAACATCTTTCGAGTAATTTGAAATCCTTGAAATATTAATAATGATATATGACACATTTTTACATTTACCCACTTTTTATAGATTATTGATTGGGATTCACCCAAAATTGATCATTCTCATAATGCAATTGGCGGAAATGAAATAATTCTGCTCGTCTCTTTATCCCTAATTACTTGAACCGATGAAAAGGAATTGTGCTGTTTTTCAAGGTCTACGATACTAGAGAAATCATGATTTTTCATTGTACATAACGTACAATTTACATTTGAGGGTTCATCTATTGCTTTCTATAGAAAAACAATTATTTGGGAGAAAATAAACAATACCCTTCTATGATTAGAAAACTTTCAATCTTATTGATTGCAATGGAAATACTTACAGAATTGCTTAAATCAATTTAGGTTTCACGCTTTTAGCAATTATCTCTTTAGGTTGAAAGCGATAAACGCCTGCGAAGGGAAGTTCGTCGTTTGCGGCGGTGAGATTCGTTTGTATCGCTTCCAATGTTATCCAGGAAAGGAATTTTTTTTTCAATGTCGGCCGATCACAGTTTGCCGAGAGCAAGCGGCGGTTTTTCAATAATCGACTCAGAGAGACATTTGAAGAGGCGCATTTAAGAGCGAAAGATTGGCCAGTACGGACAAATAAGCTGCCTTCAATGTCTCGAAAAAAGAATCCCTACCGTTTCTAGGAATACGTACTCATATCGAATACTGAAAATGGAGAGAGAGTGGGTAAAATACTAGAGAGTACAAGACATCGATTGGCTCTTTAAAATCGTCTTAGGTTTTTTCTTTTCCAAAATTTTCTTCCAGTACGTGGACGCGAGAGGACAAAGAAATCACAAAAGATGGACTGGTAGAAATTTGGATTCCAAAATCATTCCATATTCTTGCATACGGAAACTCTGTCAATCATTATTCTTGTGAAAACATGAAAGAATTTTATGAATTAATCCTCAAATTTCCCTCTCATATCTGTGAATCAATTTCAGTCGATAAGAAACGAAACATTTTGTAGTTTCCACACAGGTTTTTATGGATACTAATCACAGGTTTTTCTTGCGACTGGTTTCGACTCATCAGATTATGGATCAGATTTTCATTCCTTATCTATGGCGTTCCACCAAGTAAGGCTAACTCATATCGATATACTTCCTTGTTAATTTGTCCGAAAATGGTAATGTATTAGGATTATTTATGTATCCTTATACTTTTCTCGATTAAAATGTAACCTATTTAAAAATGATAGGGTCATTAGCACGACTTTATGTACTTAATCGCTTTATAAGTACATAGATGAATCATAGGATCACTAAATAGAAAGCCCTAATGTTCCTGAGTAAAGGCTGCTGATAGAACATGCTGGTAAAACGTACGAGAAAATTCACGCTATCGTCCTTCAAAGATATTAGATTGCGGGTACAATTAACTCGTGAATCTAGCGGACTGTGAGCGATGAAAATGAAAGTAACTCATTCCTTCTGTATGTCGTAGTAAATACAGAGGTTAAAAGCATATTATGAGCTCATATGGAAAGTGGTATCTTACGCCGATTATTTATTTATGCACATTGGTACCGGCTTAATTTAAAAGAGATGCTCAATTAATATCGTTGAAAGTAACATTGTAGATAAAATGGAAAAAATAGTTAAATTTAATGTAATTTATATTATTACTAACAAAAACCCCCGTCAATTATGACAAAATCTAGTTAAACCAATAAAAAATATATTTGTTCTCCAGGTACGTATCAGGTCCTCCTTATCCAGAGAGTGTCAGTTGTGAGTTTGTAATAACTTAACGTATTTCTGATCGGTAGATGGTTTGATTGATACAGGATAAATTTGCAGGTAATTTTATGTATGGAAGCATATTTTCTCAATTAGATACATGAGATCAACATTCATAAAAATTTCGTAATTTTTAACTCTTAACCATAAAATTTGCTTGAAAAACTTCCAAGAGAACTCTTATAAATTTCAAGCGTATTCTTATAGCATAACAAGTTGAGCTCGGCATCAATAATCGAGTTCGCTAAACGCCTCCGTCAAGCATGAAGGAACTCAATGTAAATTGAACTGTGAGGCTATTATAACCGAATACACACAACCACATTACACTTTAAATTTTTTATGGATACTAATCGGGATAGAATTTCACGCTACTAATATTAGCAGAATTCCGAAAAATTACATATTAGATTTCGTTCAACAATATGTAGTTTTTGGGAGTTCGTAACACTTACAGCTTTTAAACCTCGTTTACGTTAAAAATCCGTTCGTCTCCCAAAAATCTTTCCTTTATCATCATAATATTTCTTCGTCAATTTGATCGTGAAAAAGAAACATATAAATGTCCTTTGGAAAATCGAGTTGATTAAGAAACACTCCTAAATGGCCATATATTTGTCCCTGTAATTTTTATATCGTATTTTGCGTATGTTGAACCCAGTTTTTTTGTTCATAAAGTATGTCATCAGTTCCAACCATTAATTATATATGCAGCTATAAACCCCATGTATTCTTAGGAAATAATACATGTGCTCAAAGTCTCATTGTGCTCAACTCATTGAGATTTCTTAAAAAAAATGAAGATTTCGGTTACGAAGGTGACAAATACAATGCAACCAAAGTTCGCTTGCGTGCCAATTTTTGAAGATTTCTCATCTGTGTAAATTCGCTCCTATGTTCACTGTTACAGCGAGTTTTACTTTATGGACATTAAGTGGTAACGATTAAATTAGTTTAGTTGTTTGATTAACCATAGCGGAGTACTTTCCAGTATTAAAACCATTTTCAACGATATGTTCAACTGGAAACCTTGCAAAGAATTATTATTTATATACGTATGAAGTTCTGTTTAAGGTAACCTGTTTACAGTATTTTGAAGGATAAGGATCTGTTAATTGGAATATTACGGCGAAAGTTACAGGAAGGATTATTTTATCAAAAAAAATTATATAATATTCGATAAACACAAGTATTTCTTGCTGGGTTGCATTTTATAACGTTTAGAGAAAATTCGTGCAATTCTTTCGATTGTCTTCAGACGTAAGAAGAAGGAATGTCATAAACGTACGAAAGTGCATTGATTGACTGTCTTTCTTCCGCGGAAGAGTAATTTTATCTTCAATTCGACCACTTGTGAAATTCGCTTACTTGAACCGGCGGTGGCCGGGCGAGCAGAGCGGAAAGGAAAAAAGGTACGGGGAGAAGAAAATGTTAATGATGAGAGAGGGGGTTGCGAAGGACACCTTATGGAAAATTATTGAATGGCGGAGGAGGGGGAGGAAGTCAGATATCCCCGGGGCCACCACCCACCGTGCAGCTCCCGTGGTGATCCCGGGCGACCTGCCTTCCCCTCTTTTGCCCGTCTCTGCCACGCCCCCTTCTCATCCCCCCACCACTTTCTTCCTCTCCCCCTCTCACTAGCGATGGACTACTTTCTTGGCTTCTCGACTTTATCGTTTCTTAGTGAGACAAATCAAAGGAACGGGAATGAGTAAATCTTTCTTACCCTTCCGGAAATTCCGCAATGTTTTTCCGAATCCAGATTAAGAAAGAAGCATCCCGTGTGACATTCATTTTTGGTTCTGATTTGCATTCAAAAATTATATTATCCGCTGGTACTCGAAGGGATCCAAAAAATTTGGATTTCTGTAGAATGGTGGTAAAAAAGGCACAGCGAAAGAGGGCGATGTTGAGGGCCTCTAAATCTGAAAAGCCTCGGAAAGGACATTTTGATGAGTTCTATTGAAAAACTGCGTTAAATTTCTCTGCATGGAAGAGAGATGTACAATGATCTCTCGCGGAGATTTGCTATCATCTTTGGAATTCACTCTTTATTGTGCGTATCTCATCCAATTTGCACGATCTTTATCTTGACCCAACTTTCACACTATAGATCTGAAACCCACAATTTATCCGAACTGTGGACATCCGCAAGAAAATTTACGGGTCGGATAATTTATTCCTGAGATATAATTTATACCTTTTGCGGAAACAAATATGATAAAGGTAAGTGGCCTGAGGAGGATAGAGTTCAAGTTTGGAAATATGTATCTGTACAGATCAATGCATGGGTTGTATTGTAAACAATTTTAGTACAATTATAATCTAAGGACAAAGAATTGGCAAAAAATAAATGACATTAACAACCATAATTTAAAAAGTAGTTAACAACAATTGGGATCAAGTGAATTAGATAACTTCGCAGTTTCCGTAAAGATTTATTTTGGTAAGTAGTTAACTTGTAATCATCAGGCACAGAAGTACATTTTTCCTCTGTATGAAATTGACGTAATCTAGGATTGACTGGAAATAATAATAATAATTATTACTATAAAACTTCTTTATTTGGGCGAGATAGTGACTAAAAGTCTCTTTCATCATCATGACCATAGTTACATTTTATAAAGTTATTAATTTGAAAAGATAGAATAAAAGAAAAATGAGAAAGAAAATAGAGGTAAGATGGAGTATGGTGTGGGGAAAATGTGCAAATCCACGAGTTTTCGGACACAACTCGTAGATATTTGCAGGATTGTTTATTTATTTACCAAGGCAAATTTTGTAAGACTTTGCCGAGAATAGGAATTTTTTGACTTGAGTTGGATGTTACAAGCAATAGCAGCGAGATACTCTTTAATTGATAAATTTATGGCACTCACTATCCCATTTATGTCAATAACGGAATGAATGTTATATTAGAACATTCTAGTCATTAAAAAAGTGATCTATATATTGTACCATTGCCTAAGAGGTTTATTTTATTTTAGAATTGAAGAAACGAGTAGGAGAATATAGAAATGGGCATAGAAAACGGGGAACTCGACAAAAACATTCGTAAAATTCACGAATGTGCTGAGAATAATTTGTATATTCATAAATTGAAAATGTTCCTAAGGTACACTTTAATCTAGATAAATGACATTAATCAATCAGGATATGTGAAAACCGATTATCATCCGTTTGCCTTAAATGCATTCTGGAATTGTTAATACTCTCTGTAATCATTGAATATCAGAGTGAGTAGTGATCTTGATGACGTAATTAGTAGTTCATAAATTATAATCTTCCTAGGAAAATGTAATTTATGAATTAATTAAGTAGAAGAAAGTTGAGAATAAATTAATGAATTTCATGGAAATGCGTACTATTTGACGTACAAGTTTTTGTGTTTTCATTTAATTCATAATGATAACTGTAATTTGAACTACAAACGACATCTGACACATTCATCTATGAATAGTGTAATTTACATTCTCATCCGCAGTGTATGTCAGGATTTAATTTATAGAATTTAGTTTCGGCGCTCGATTCTTGGATAAATCACGAATATATGGGCTCTGTCTCCTTCGCCAACTTTCGGATACGCATTCCAGACATACGTTCTCCGATGTTTTCTCTTTCCCTTCGAAATGGAAGAAACCCTTTCAAAGAGAGCCAGATAAATTTTCGGAGTAGATGATGCGGACTTCCATCGCTTTGAACCTTAAAATGAGTATTTTAACAAATCAGAAGCAGCATATCATATTCCAATGTAACGAGGAAATACGAAAAAACTCATTTTAAAGTAAAAACTCTTGCAATAAAAATTATATCATTAAAGGAAGCGTTGAAAATGGCAACTAGAATGAACATATATCTTCACAAAGAGCTTTCGTAAAATGTCTTTTCACATTCGTATGAACGTGATATGGTCATAGTATGAATTCATGACTCAGGATCTCCTGAATCGCAGTAATAAATGTCTGCTATTAGAAAGCGGTTTGGCGGAAGGTGGAAGTTTTGCGGACGAATTCGTTTGGAAATAATCGATGCGACAAAAATTGAACTTGCAATTACATCGTGTTCATATCATATATCATGAGAACGCGAGTTTTATATCTTAAATCAGAGTAACTTTCGAGGAGTGATTCCAAAGTTTCCTAGAACTTCTCTTCCAACTCATATTATTGTGAGAGAATGGAGGTATTTTACTCGCGCTACATGCTAGACTGAGAAACAGGGCGTTAATCCCTTCGCAATAGCGAAGCCTTTAAATGCGCAGAAACGGCAGGAAAAATTAAATAAGAGGCAGTCAGTGAAGAATACGAGAGATAAGAACATGACGACGTTAAAAACGAGCGAGAGGCAATATTTCACTCAAATTTTTTCACCGTTAATGGACGGAAGCTGATAGGGATCGTTAACTATGCATTGGCGCGAGCTCGATGACGGGCGGGTTTCATTAATACGATTTTATATATTCTCTGCATTTTTTACAAGAAATAGTTTTCTCTACCACATATACTCTGACCCTCCGAAAAGTAGTTTATTTCGGACTATCATACAATACTCGTAATTGTTAAATTCAGCGCTCTGGATTATTGTAGTGACTGTCGATGAATTTTTAACGATGTGCATCGTTGAAAATAACCGAAAATCAAATTGTTGATAGATAATCTCTGGATTTAAAAATTACTTGGAAGCAAAAATATTTTGATAAACAAGTGATGAAATTACAAATAATAAGCTATATATTTCAACAGTTATTTAATGGATGAAAGAGAAAATAAACTTTTACCCGCACCACATTGTAATTTTATTCCACGGCCATGGTTGCTACGCATCACGTGGCGCGCCTGACGTGAAGCTTCAAAACCATGGCCATGGAATCAAATATTATCGTGGTGTGGGTAAAATATTTTTCCTCAATTCTTTAGGCATGACTTCTAACACAAAGTCATGCCTAAAGCAACAGAACAGCAATTTGTTTACCATATCTTACTTATCCATACCTTTAAAATATTTTGCTTATTCAGTGGGCGTAGCGAGAAATTAATCAATTGAAGGTATCCTAATGATAGGCATACATTTTTAAAGGATGTAATAAGTGTCTAACAATTGCTGGGAGGAAAAACTTTCATCTTAACCATATCACCACATCTCTATTTACCTTATTTGTTGCGAATTGTTAATCGAAGGATTTATGAAATGAGAAATGTGCAGTTACACGATCACCGTAATTTGTAAAATGAGTCAGAGAACGTTGCTATTACGGGTTATGAAAAAACTTTGAGTTTTTCAGTCAGTTTTGTAAAACTGAAAACAGGTAATAATCTGATACCTATCTTTAAAATATTAATGTACTAATTAGTTTAGTTTAGCAGGAATTGTCTTCTATGGTAATTTAAAATAGAGAACTTTAGATATACTTCGAAACTAATACTACAAGAGTCGTAGGTAATAATAATTAGTAATATGTTGCATTTATGCTACAATGTAATTTTATATTCCATATTTGTAGAGTGCAGTTTTAAATAGAAATGGCCCTCTAAAATATGTCATTAATTTAAGAAGGAATGCAAAAGGTTCCACCATTTTTCTTCATTTCTCTCTTACTACTAATTCTAATTTCTCTTTTTCGATATCCACATTCTTTTATACAGCGAGGGAAAGAAATTAAGATGTCATATATAACATAAAATAATTCATTCCCACTTTGAAATGTAACATAATTTACTATGTATTTTTTATTATTTTTTGAAAGTGGACACTTAATTTACATTATTCTACCTCTTCATTTACATTGCGGAAAGGCAGAATAAGCTATAGTGTCCATAGTGGCCCGTAGACCCTTGAATTTGCTCTCTTGAAAGAGGGAAATGAGAAGAGAGGTTAGCGTGGGAAACGTGTGGCTGGCGACAGCAATCGGTGGCAGTGGAATAGCTGTTGGAATGGAACGGCGGCAATATTATGCGGTCGTGTGGTGCGTAAGATCATTTCGGTTTAGTTCCATTCGGCTTGCATATATTCCATCTGCTCCGATCCTCATTTTGCATCCATGCCACTCCTATCATCTCATCTCTTTTTCCTATTCGCTGAAATTATTTTTTAAAGTTAAAAGTTTTATTCGCGTTACATTATATTTAAATGGAATGTTTGAGGAGCGTAAATTGAGAGTGATATCTCTCTTAATCTTAGCGGAAAGGTTTTTTAATGTAATCGGTATCCAAGACAACATTTTTATTAGATGTATGCAATGTAATTATTATCCACGAATCCAGTTACATTTATGTTTTCAACCAATATTAGTAATTACGTGTAAATAAATTAGAAAGCCGCACGTCGTATTTTCCACAAGAAATTTTAATTTAATTAACTACCGGTTTCGGCCTTACGGCTATCATCAGGTACATACGAAAGAACACTGGTATTCTTCTGTATGTACCTGACGATGACTGTAATACCGGTCGTTTATTAAAATTTCTTGTGGAAAATACAAAGTGCGGCTTTTTAATTTATTCATATGGCATTCCACGAAATCCGGTCATCTCATATCGATTATTAATTAACTTCCAGCTTTAAATTTGTCTTAGGAAATAAAAGTTACGAGGGAAAACTCGTAATTTTTATTTCCTAATAATTTGTTTAGAACATTTTCTTCTCTTATTTAGAGCGTTTCTAAAGTCAATTTAAAGAAGGACCACAGTGATTACGATATTTAGTCTAGAAAAATTGTCTCACAATTCCAAAGTATTTTTTTAATCAGCTCGGGAGCACCATTGATCTGTAATAGTATTCTTCTTATTTTAACTAATGGTGGCTCTCCTAGGCTGGTCCGATTCCGTTTTCTATCAGTGACTTCGGCCATTTCATTTCATTCTTCCACATACAGGTCTTCTTTCGATTGCATTTACTCTCTTCCCTCTATCCCTCTTCCCTAAATTTTTAGGATATCAGAGATAAAACTGAGATCTCCTTTGGCACATTCATAATTAGATCTTACAATGACTACGAAGAATCATTTTTCGACTTCTCGTCCTTTAGAACAGCGGGATTGATTTCTCACTCGCACACTATCAATATTCAAAATTCAAGTAAATGCTCTTGAAGAAATCATTACAGATTGGCATAAAGAATATCCCTCATAAATGGAGAGAAAATCAGAAATATGTGATGGCCTTATGGAAATATAACTAAAGAAAGCCTTTCCTCCAAGTTGAAATAACTCTGATCGTTTCACTAGGTGAATAATATTTAGCCTACATTTAGGTGAAGTAATACGATATATACTGAAACTTGGTCAAAAATTGCTAATATTACGGTTACTTAATTTAGTTGTTTTCAGTTGCATACATAAACGCATATTTTTCTACGGATTATCAAAATTTTCTAAGCAGTAAGTAGTTATAGAAAAAAGCAATCGAAGTTTAAAGTCAATGAGTTAAATACCCTGCGGATTATTTTGCCTATCGAGAAGCATACAAAAGTCACGAAAGAACATATATTTCACTCATCTTCCAGATTTTTCATTAGTTTTATCGTTGATAAATTTGCTTACTTGCCAAATATTATTTTCCACTACATGAATTAATACGCAAGTTCACGAGGGAATCTTACCATTCAAAGAGAAAAAGAACTTGTTAGAGCTACAAATTAAACGATTTTAATGCCAATATTTTAATTAAGTATAAAGTATAAATTTACAGATACAAGAAATTACCTTTACAATGTAGTGATTATAAATAGATGCGCGTGGAGGTGTGTAATATTCACTTCTGGTTTTAAGGCTGGAAGTAATCGAATATAGTGCGTGTGCGACTTTCAAAGGTGTATGTTAAGGAAAAAAAACATCGCACTATATTCGGGCTAATACGTAATTGGAAATTTTACCTGTTGGGAGGGAAACATCCTGAAGATTAGGCAACCCGAGGTACTTACTAGTATCAATGATTGCGTCGTACGAAAAGTACGGCGCCATTTATTTCTATATTCTCAATATTTTACCAGCCTCCAGTACTCATGGAGAATTTTGTAAGTAGAAGTAATTTTTCATTAGTGCTGCGACTTCTAAGGCAATTTTACTCTAAGCCCATCGAGCCCTGAACCGCTATCACCGAAGTTGATTGTGTAACCCATGTGACTATCCGGGGCAAGCAGCAGAATTTTGTATTTAATAATACGAGGCAAAGATTTATTTAGATGGTACGTCAATTCCGCTTAATCGGGACACATTGGGACTAAGACATTTTGGCCCAATTAAGCGGCTGCCCCAATAAAGCGAATTTCCATAAAATATAAACATTAAAACATTTTCTTTCGACGTTTTAATAAAATATTTAACAGAAATATGAAATACAGGAAATTAAAATGAAATGTAAAGAAAATAAAATAATAATACGAGTAAATAATGGTCAATAGGTGCCTGTCATACTGCCTTCACTCTGAGGAATTTAATTCTAGGAAAAGAATAAATCACCATAAATTCACAATGTTTAATTAGAAACTATAGAATTTTAGGTAAAATAAAATTATTTGGTTATTTTTATAGCTAATTATAAATTGTTAAGGAAATAATAGATAGCTATTTACAATCTTTTTCTTCAAAAATCCGTCAAGAGTAATGTGTCTTTTGTTTTTGCAAGTTTGCATTTCGACAAAATCTGCTCAGATATTCAATGCGGATGCTGGGCTCCCTTCGTTTCCTTCTTTCATAAATTAACGCTGTGCTCGAATTTAAATGCTTGCCTCTCAGCTAGATAAAAGCATTGGTGAATCATTATTTTCATCACTTTCTTTTTCAATTTTTTTGTTTTTCAATTTAATTCCATCGAAAACCGAGTCCTCACAGTCTTCATTTCCATCGTAACATAGTTGTCATCTATTGTTGAAAATTCTGCGTTATATATTTATGTTAATTACACTGGTAGTCTACTTCTCAATTGTTACGTGGTTCAATTCGTGGTTCAGGGGGCTTAAACGTTGGAATTGAGGGAGGAGGGACTTCCTAAAATGTCATGAAACGTGTGCAAAATGAGAGTTAGGAAAATCTATTACCATAAAGCTTGCATTATACAAGCAGCTTCTACTCGTAGTAAAATCATTAATAGTTTTACCTCTTGGTTAGATACAAGCACAGGTGAATCATCATTTCATCACTTTCTTCAATTTTTTTTCATTTTTTAATTTAATTCCATCAACATTTCACAGTCTTCATTTTGATTGTAGCATAGTAAATTGTCATCTATTGTAGAAAATTCTTTGTTATTTACTACATGAACTGTTGTTAACATGTCCTCATCTTCCAGGATTCTCAAATTTTCCGGAATCTCCAAAGGGTTTAAGCCACAAACAGCAAAGCTGTTTTATATGGTGCTGATTTTTATAGCTCTCCGGCTGTCAGCAACAAACTCTATTCCTTGCAAAAGCAAAATTTTTCCACTTATCTCTGTAGAGGTTGAGGTACTCGTGAACAGGTTTTCACCGGAAAATTCTAGAATAAGATTAACCAATTTTCTTCGATACAATTTTTTTAAACTTTTCATTACTCCCATATCAAACGGTTGTAGTGGCGATGTGTTATTATGAGGAAGAAATTCCAGCTCAATATTTTGTAGATTATCTAAATTAGGGTGCACCGCACAATTGTCTAAAAGCAACAAAATATTTCTTTTTTAAGTTTTAATTCCATGTCCTAACTCATCAGTCACTCCGAAAAATTTCCACAGTCATCCATGAACTTTGATTTGCATGGTACTCCTCTGGTAAACCATCCACTCTTAACCCCTTTAAGTATCGAGGATTAGCACTTTTCCCTACGATTAGTGGTTTTCGTTTGTCAGATCAGACATATTTGCACAGCAGAACACAGTAATGCGGTCCATTGCCCTTTATATCCAAACAATTCAAAAGAAACCATCTGACGTAGCACGATAATAGAGGCCAGTTTCATCAGCACTGTAAATGTTATCTTAACAGAATTCTTTTTAAGTAGGAATTTTAGTATTTTACCATAGTTAAGTGCTGATCCTATCTGCACTTCCCTTTTCACCGTGCGCTTTTTAAAATGTAATATTATATCTTGATTTTCATTATGACAACTAACCATCAGTTGCTTCAAAATCGTAATGTCACAGATTTCTAGCGATCTTCTCCGACTTTTCCTCCTACACTTGGCCACTGATATTGACGCCTCGCATATGGAAAACCATTGATTTAGTTCTTCTTCAATTTCTGGGTCCTTTCCGTCACGTTTTCTTATAGATTTTCCTGTTTGTCCCTCCTGTAATGTCCATTCCTCACGCAGTTGCTTCTCCTCTTGCGAGAGACGCACTATGGTAGATTTCGGTACAACAGTTTTCTCAACTAGTGTACGATATCTTGAATACAATGGCTAGCTTTTAATTTTATCCAGCAAAGTTATTTTACTTGCCAGTGTAAAATCATTTCTCAGCATCTTGGCAGTGGTTAATTAAATAAGATCGACAAAACAGAGATAACGGTAGGCTGTAAAACAGAAGCGTGTCTCAAAGGTTAAAAACACAAAGGAAGCAGGTTGCTAAATAGTAGTTGCCCTACGCCACTGGAGGCTCAAGGGGTATCAATCTAAAGCCAGTTGGCACCTATGCCTATGTTCATATCTCTTGTACTTACAAGAGCTTACGATAGATGACTGACTGGAAGCTCGCGGATATTACTGTCCCGATTAAGCGGTTAAATTATGTAAAACCTGAATAGTTTGGTTTTCGTTCCTCGAGATTTGGCCCAAATAAGCGGCTGCCCCAATAAAACGGTGGCCCAATTAAGCGGAATTGACTGTATATGATTTTATTTAGATGATATATGCATGCAAAATAACTTTCAAGGCAGAGAATAACGAGAACATTCATGTTAACTACAATTTATAGAATCCCAAAAATTCTACAATCTGGAAACGAATCAGGCTATCGAATAAATATAGTACTTAGGTTGTTCCAAATATTAGCATTAGCTTAATTATTATAAACGCAGCAACTTAACTAAAGCTTCGTTTGATTATTAATCTAAAAGTTTTAAATAAATGGACAGCAAAAGTTTCTTTAAATTCGGTGTTACTCTTGAAATGATTTCCAAGATTTATATATCCTTTGTATCCAATTGTTATTAGAAGAATCAAAATCCTAATCTCTAATCAAATAATTGTTGAAGAGGTGAAATCCTTCTATAATAACGGCCTCTATTGGGAAAACCTATCTATTTCTGAAAATAAACTTTTTATTTTTCTTCTGTTTCAGTTCATAAATTGAAAATTCTAAGAAAACCTGACGCTCGATCAAAAATTTTCCATTATTAAATGAAGAAACGGAGTGTTCCGTAGTTAGTTCATTTGCTTATTTGTTTCTTACTGAGAGGTTTATTTGTGTATCAAAGCTATCATAATTGAGTTAGCAGACGAATGATTAATCCATACTGTTTCTATTTTTCATAATCTCTCATTGAGTTTATATTTTCAGTTACTAAAAATTATTTTGGACGCCTGTAATGAAATAATGTACACTGTACTTTATTCTGATATTCAGCTTAATTCCGCGTGTTCTATTCTTGATTTTGTTTGAATTTTTTGGAAGCAAAGAAATCCTTGTCTTCTCTCAATATTTAAAAAAATAAGTATCCTTGGAAGATTAATTTAACAATATGAGAGTTATGACCTCTCTAGCAAAGTTTGTCTTGAAATTATTGGACTTCTATGGAAAGCAAATTAGGAAAGAGATAAAGGAAATGAAAAGAATGATTTATTAAAGACAATCAGGAGCAAAACTAATATGTTCTTTGAATATGTTCTTTAGGGACCATGTTCAATCGAGGAAATGAAGAAAGAGTCCGCGATTCCGCATCAGTTTTATGGCTTGGTAGTGTTTAAGTTTACATCATTAAATATGTTGCTGAATACCGGTGAAAATCGGGTGATTTTCTATTAGTTTGTATTTTCATCTTGAAAACTTCTTAAGGTTTTAATATTTCCTCGATACTTTAAATATAAATATGATTATTTTATATCTTTGAACGAATTTTTCCTAAAAATTTGGAGATTTGCTGGACAGAGTCATGGAATCCAATTCTGGGTACTATAAAGTGAGAATATTGGAGATTATTTGTAAAACTTGTCGTCCTTCGGATACATCTCTTGAATAATTTTAGTCATTCAGTAATGCCACTCTTATGGTAAATCTACGCCTACTAGCAAGTAGATTACTCGTACACCTGCAAGACGCGTGAGGAAGGGGGTGTAAACACCGAGAGATAGACCTATAGACCATAATTTGTTAGTTGTAATCGCGTTATCTGTGGAAAGAATTAGCTCCTAAAAACAACTTGTACTAGCGTTTGATTAACGCTTATTGCCGAATCGGCGGAAGTAACAGTGGAGTTGCATAATACTGATTACGAATGTAGTTTTTCGACTTTACTAAGCAATCGAAATTTAACTTCTAATCTCCTTCCTTTCAGGGACTCTAATCTGCATGAGAGAGCATTTTTGCAACGCTCGATGTTTTGTCACAGTTTTAAACAGAACTTATCGCCTTTCGCTGCATCTTCTCAAGTTCGCGGGAACACGTTTAATCCGCCGGATTCCATAGATATGGTATATGAAAACTACTTTGCAACTATATTTTTATAATACTCTCAACATTTACTTTGTTAGTATGGTTGATTTCGTAATATTTTTCAAAAATAGGATTTCATGTCGTGAATTCCAAATGTTTCCGATAAATACTGTAATTCTGAAAGAAAATAAATTAGTACGGAAAAGCCGCGCGATTGAATCCCAAGGATAAACAGGTGTGAAAAATAGCAACATGACTGGGACTTAAACCCAAGTCTCCCACTTTTCGGGTAGGTACTTTAAACACCTGTTTCACCATGGTAGTTCAGTGGTTAGAATACCCGACCTGGGTTTAAGTCCCGGTCATGTCACTACTTTTCATATCTGTTTATCCCTGGGAAATACTTCCATATTTTGGTACAATGTAATATTTCTTTTCCATCAACTGTTTTCTACGGTCCTTCAATCTCTTTATGTTTCATGATATCTTTATTCGCTTTTAAAATCCATAAGATACAGTTGTTCTAGATAAGGTCACGAGACGTTTGAACAGTTCTTAACACTTTAGGAGAGATTTAGAAGAACAATATAATAAATAATATACATCTTTATTAATGGAAGGTTTCTGGAGAGGTTTTCCTCCCGTCTTTGGGCGAATGGGCGAATATGTCATTATTATTTTGTCCCCCTTGACCATTGCCACCTGGTCCACCGACCAACATGCAATGATTTATTAAATAAATAAATAAATAATCACGGTTTATTTATCTTCTTCTAACTCCACTGCCTTATTCAGGATAACTTAAGCTAACTAGCACTTCAATGAGAACTCTTCTGAAAAGTTTTCGACAGAAATCCCCTGGTTTTGTTCAAGGTTAAGTGATTTCTTAGAAGATATAACTAGAATGCGTTTACAAGTCGCAATGTGGTTTTGCTAGTCAGCTGATGGAATTTTCTCGTCTGCTTTTACTCACCAATTCTCTTCAATATAAAGTCAAACTTCTTGAATAAATTATGGGATCTTTATCCAACTCTACATACGCTTTCAAACTCGGTAATGCAAACTACCCTACTTTAATGCATTCTCTCCAAACTAGTTATTTCTTTTTCAAATGAGTTTATGGAAGTATCCCTAGCAAATATGTCGGAGATACTGCAAAAAAGACAGGCATGGACAATTGAACATAATGCCAAAGGTAGATAGAGGGATTTAATATGAACAAAGAAAGTTTCCACTAAAGTCTGGAATTCACCAGAGTTATTATAATATTGCATTTTTTCAGTTCTCCATCAAGTTGATGCATTAATTTGTCTGTTGAATGAGATACAGAGCTTTCAGTTGAAAATTTGGAATAAAATTAAGAAGAGGACCGTAAATATTTTGAACTCCAGATGTTTTGGCCTAACTTTTTCAATGCAATCTAAAACAACTCAAACAACGGTGCTTCCTATTTTACACATATATGTGGGAAATACAAAGCACTATTGTTGAGCTGTCTTATAACCTTACTTTAATTGAAAGAATCCCTTCAGGATAATTTAAGAAAAGGTGAGCTCCCGGATAGCCAAGTGGACAACGCGTTCGTCTTCAGTGAAGAGGTTCTGGGTTCGATTCCCGGTGTGAGCCGCCGTGCGAAATGACCTTAGATGTAGATGCAATTATAATAATAGAGTAAGTATTCAAAATAGGTAACAGACTGTCGCACAGTTGGCTAGAATCGAAAAAAAGCTGGCCAAAAATACGAAGAGGGTTTCTGTGAGTGAGGACTTTGAAACGTCGCATGGCTACTCTAGAATAAATTTTACGTACAACTAAGCAAGTTATTTACGCAAACTCCTACGCAACAAAATAATACAGGGGGTCAAACTTGATAAAGTTTTGCGAAAAATGCCGGTCTTTGAATTTTCGCAAAATTCTTCAACTTCAAGCTGATGCTGAACACAAATGAGGAAAATTATCGGCTAAAATATGATTTCATGTTATGAATCTGCCACTTAAAATTTATTATTGGTGATTTTAATGACCACGGTTGAATATTTGCATACTTTATGTAACAAAATGGCGGACCCTTATTTTAGAACAATTTTTTCCTAAAGCGAGGGAAATAGTAGAAATATACATCAATAGACACGGGCTTACTTACACCACGCTATTTTCTAAAGCATTTTGAAGAGGAATCTGTAATAAATTCTTGGAACCGTTTGCGACGTCAATAATAAAACGGACTTGTCTAGAGGACTTGCTGCAAGAGCCAAATCCGCGCGGAGGAGCGCCGCCCTCAATGACTCAAGTTAGCCTTCAAGTTAGGTGTCTCTTTGCATAGTTGTACGTAAAATTTATTCTAGAGTAGCCATGCGACGTTTCAAAGTCCTCACTCAAAAAAACCCTGTTTGTAGTTTTGGCCAGCTTTTTTCGATTTTAGCCCACTGTGCGTCGTTGAGTAAATTATTTTTTTCAAATAGTGAGTTAATATTCAAGCTTGACTCAAAATTGTTTAGACTTGTTCGATTTTTTGAATGAATGAGTCAAAATTAGCAGGAACTATAAATATTTTTAAAAAATTTAATTAATTAATTCATTTATTAAATCTGCATTGCATTATTAATTTGCATTTTGCCATTTGGCCAGGTGGAAGTATAACAATTTGATTTGAAAACTGCCTGGCATTCGCCCAAGACAGGAGGGAAAACCCTCCAAAAACTTCCCGTAGGCAGTATATAAATAATATACATAACATATAATAATTTGACATATGTGAATATAAAAATACACGAAACAAATTACATCATATAAAATTAAACATGTTCGTCAAGAATATAAATAATATTATAAATTAAGTAGAAATAGAAGTAACTAAAGTAAGATACATGGTATATATCCATATAGTCGCATGTACAATGTTGCATGGAATATCATGACAGGAGATCATTCAGAAAATCTACATACATATTGATTGTATCCTTTTTTTGAACGCTTTAACATTTTTCGGCATGGGAATGAGAACTTCTCCAGGTAAATAATTCCATTCTCTAATACCTCTATTAACGAATTAATATTTCGCTATATCTAATTTCTGCTCGCGTTCAAGTTATTTATTACGTACGTATTTACACGCAGCTCTGAGATATTTTCTTAAAATGATCGGAAGTAGATTAATAGAAACGATTTATAATCTGAGATGAGATAGATAAAATAAAATAATCAGAGTATCATGTAAATATTATGATGAGACCAAGTTCGTTCTGGCGACAAAGTGCAAACGGGAAACAGCCGGTAAAGCATTGAACAAATTAACAGAAACCTGTTCCCTCCAACTCAGATTTCTTGCAGCCATTTAACTGATTTGTACAATTAATAGAGTGTTTACGGCTTAAAAGTATTTTATTCTCCAGCAAATGTCTGTGTAGAGTCCGTGAAAACTTAGTGTCCTCGAGTTGGAGATCGGAAAAGCGTTTAAGAGGAAGCGTCAAACTATCTTCTCCTTTTCTCTCGGCACGCGCTAAGGGCATTGCGAAGGTTTTATTTGGTAATAGGACGTGAAGGACAAAGTGGATGGGAGGTGATTGTGGAACGGCAGACGAAAGGGAAGAGGAGAGAGGGATTGTGAGACGAGTGGGCGAGAGAAGAGTGACGAAAAGTGCTTTGGTAGGCTTTTCTCATTCCATATCGGCTATTTTCAGCCCGTCTGCAAATATGCTTATATTCAGGTAATTGAAGTTACTTAAGTTACTGAAGTTATTTTGATAGGTCTCCTCTCTCAGAGAGTCGGGATTCATACACGGTCTTCATTAACGACTCAATAACGTTGCGGAAAGGATTAATGAGAGAATATGAGATTTTCCAAAGGTTGCCACTTAGTCCTTTACTTATTGGTTTGGTAATTATCAATCAATCTGCGTTAGCTCCGTTAAATGTTTTCATTTTCAAATCTACAAGTCTTCTTTACTCTTTCTCGTCACACTTGATTTAAATATTAAAGGAAAGAGAGTTTTTTAATACTACTGTAATTTATTATTATTATTCACGCTAAAAAAGATCTAAATAGTATTTCAAGAGAATAAAATTTTAAAGTGTTTCATTCGAATACAGTTGATACGAAATTATCTCAAAGATATATTTTTACATTACAGTATTTAATCATCCAAAGATCCAAATCCAAAGTTAGTGAAGCTCTTTTTTTATTTAATTTTGATTTAAACTAATAAGCTTTTAACAGATTTATACTGATCTTTTTCTTTTTAAACTAAAGTTGACAGTTCCTTGCTCAAAAGCAAAGATTAATTCTTGTAGTTAATGTTTTCTAGTAAAAAATAAAATTCTATCTAAGTTTAATTAAACATCAAATTTTCACCTTCTCAATTAAACTGAAAATTTCCTTTTTTACTAAGGAAACGTCGCTGTAAGGTCTCATGAAATTAGCCAATGTAGTTTGGGTATTAAGATTCGAAGCCAATTTGTTCCTCTTAACGAAAATCCCATCCTTCTACTTCGGTTACTCCTAATTCAATATTCTAATCAGTCTCTCTCCGGAAACCTTTCTCCTCGTATATTCCTCTCATTGCCTCTATTTCTTCCTTGTTTCTGTCTTTAATTATTTCTATGATACTCCGCCCGTTACCTCTACCTTTTTCAAGAGTATGCGCTCGCCTTTGATCGTTCCATTCGCTCCGTACCATCACTTCCTCTATTACAGCCATTAACATTCCAGTAATGGAGATACTCAACGTCCTAATCATTTTTGTGAAATCAAATCAACAGCTTTAATTAGTGCGATCGAAGATGCATTTCAAGGCAGAGTACGCAGTTTGGCGAGGAAGAATTTGGGAAGGAAAGTTTACGTAAAATGTGACTCTCATGGTCATCATTGTCATTTTCAATTAAAAAAATATATTAACGTTTTCATTTACTATCTCAGGGTTTTACGGTGTCTGTTACGTTGGTAATGTAATAAGAAGCCGACATTTCATCTAATTTCTATACTCACATGATAAGTCGAAAAGTCGAAGCAAACTGAAGAACTTCGAGAGCATGAGTAAGCTAGAAATTGCATGTGGAAAGTTACCTCATAATGCTTCACGGCCAGAATTTTCCGAACTGCTGCAAATAGAATTAAATTCAGCTTTTGATGAAGGGCACCTCCACTTTACGTTAACTTCATGCATCGGAGGATCCCTTTAGTGCTCAACTTCATGTATTCAAGGAACATGACTGACATCAATGAAATTCCTGAAATTCAGTGTCATGCTTCAGTTTCGTGTCGAATCGAAAATACTGCGGAAATCTTCAGTTCATGTTCTTTCGCTCTTAAAGAGATAATCACCTATTTCTTATCCATGAGCCTGACTTAAAGGTGTTGAAAATTTTAATTTTCTCGTAATATCTAGAGAAATGTGCTTCAGAAATATAAGTTTCTTGGGATGTGTAGATATATCCTCCTCCTCCAAGAAGGGACCTTGGAAAATGCAACGGATTCGGAAAGAGGAAAAAAAGGCTGGGTCATTTCTGTGGAGTGCATTTGCAGATACTAATGCATAGCGTGGCAATGAACAAAAAGAGGAGATGTGGTGTCGTCTTCGAAAATCGAAGCCCTCTGACATTTCCATTTGCGTATTGAGTCGATTCTGGGCCTAAAAGACCTCTTTTTGCTTCGATACGTGAAATTCTGCGCGAGGGGACTTCGTTACCTCTACCTCGTGAAAGGGTAGCACGGCATTCCTGCGGAAGGACGGGAATAGCAAAGGAGGGAGTGACGATGGGAAGGTTAAGGGAAGGACTGACTGAAGTTAACGGTTGACGAAGACAGGCGGTATTCGGAGTACGTGAGCTGATTTTTTTATGGAATCCATCTCTCCCTTGCTACGTCAGAAACATGATACGAAAATCCACAGAAAAATATTCGTTGTGAGCTACGTAATAATTTCATGGAGTTGCGGACTGTGAATCTGAGGAGATTACATAAAAGTGATTAAGCATACATGATTATGCATTTACTAATAATGTTAATGAATAATTAAATATTTTTGCAATTTAATTTTCTATGCGAAGACTTAGAACGAAGGTGAAGAGCCTCTGAAGTCAAATTCCAGTAAGGAATAAGTCACATACAATTTTTAGTTTCGGTTATTAAGATGGTTTAAAAAATAATTACATTCGTTAAATAATTTCCGCGGACTGATCTTTAAGCTAATTAAAGAAGGTTAATTTCCAACTATCCTACTCGAATCTAATTAATTGCGAGAACGCCGTATGTGTATTATACTTTGCAATTTCTGTATTCCGATACAAGAAACCAACAGAACATGAGTACAAACGACTGATCAACATTACCTAATTAGTCTGCATCGGATATTTACAGTAAATAATTCTGTTGAGAAAATATTTTTAATCATCTTCTCCTGGTTGCTTGGATCAGAAAATGTAAAGGAAATTAAAAAAAATAATTACTCCCAGAGTAACTCAATCCTATCAAGGGGACGCATAAAACCTTACTGAATTCTTAATGTAATTAATGTTGTCAGTGGCCTCTGAAGAAATTTGATCTATTCTATTTCAGGTTGCCAAATAATAGAAATTCATATATACACCACGTAAGAATTGATTCTTAAGGCGTCCCTTCCTTTTTGTTATGCGGAAAGAGACTTAATCGAGATATCTTTGAGGCGCTCCATTGAAAGACGAATTCAGCATCTGCTTCGAATATGTACTTTTTCTTTATTTGCAACGCATGCAGAAGAGTTGATTTAGCGTTACAAAAAAGGAACTCTCCACAGGAATGCGAACCCCTCTGAATCAACAATTTGAAGAAAAAACATCCGCAAGTGCCTTGGGAGTAGGAGAGGTGAATCATTTGCAATTCAGATACAATTCGTCTTTCTAGAACGAATATCGTCTTATGGGATCGTGTTGGTGGAAAATGTCGGCTCAAAACGAAGAATGTTTGTTTTCTCTGTTTCACTCACACGCTCTCAATTTCAAAAGAAAACACTCTCTGGGAGTTCACTACTCTCTCTGGGATCCTAATACTTTTTTCTAGAAAATTCTAAGCTGAAATGTTTAGATTCCATTAAGTTTTTGACAAATACGGCCCATTTTATGTATCTTATGCAACAAGAAATACGGAAAAATCAAAACACATTTATCTATCCTCTATCTCAAATCTTTCAGTCCCAGTATTAGCGGTACGATAAGCTACTTTTTTGCATTAAAAAATGTTACATATTTATCTATTTCTATTGATAATGTTCTTCTTTTGATTTTTCCAGATCTTTGATTAAGTAAGTAAATAGTAATTCAAATTTTTGAAGCAACATGGTGTATAATAAAGGTATCAAGAAAAAAGATAAAAACGTACGACGCGAGCATAGACTGAAAAAAGTGATTTCTTAACTACAAATCGTGACCTAGATCTGACTTTCATTCGCACCGCGAAGATTGTATATCTAATTCAGGAGTGATCAGATAAGTTAATAAATTAAGGAAATTTTGACGATAACTGGAAATATGTCGTTTCAGTTTATACTAAAGGAATAATTTATTTACCTCTCGGAAGTAATAACGGCCTTTTCTGAGAAGTATATCATAAACCTGAAATATAATAATCAATACAGCACACTTTTCCCCGAGAAAAACGTTAAATATTTCTCTCGGAATGAAAATGTGAGCTAAACTGGTCAACATATCAACTAGGTCTAATAATAATTAATTTCTTTAAGTTATTTCCTCCGAATAGATTTATTTTTCTACAATTTTATACGATTTGCTTTAACGCTTGAGAAAACTTTGTGATTTAAACTGCTGTGCTCATGTGATAACTTTATCATTGAAATTCAGAATATTGCGTGCTTGGAGCAGTTCCATGTGAAGTCGATTGAAAAATTTCCATAAAATATTTTCCTAGGGTTTTTTAATGATAAGGAAGAATCTAAAGAGACATATCGAAAGAAGGTTCATCCAAAATTTGGATAAGAAGTAATGGGTTGATATTTTGTAAAACAAGTGAGTATCTAAGTGATTAAATATTACGATACGATGGCAAAATTTAAATGTAACGGTTATAAAAAACTGTTTTGTTCCTGAGTCGTTTGATACCGAAGGTAGAACAATCCATTTCTAAAGAAACATCATTTTTAAAGGTCATGCTGTAAGAGGAAATCTCTTCGCGAGTATCAAAAGAGAGGATTTTGTCTCGAATGTAATCTAGAATTTCTCAGAAAATACACAAAAAGTGATTCGAGGAAGCCTTTTCGCTTGCAATATTAACTCCCGAAATCAAAAGATGTAATACTGCGGAGCAGAAACAGGTGTGAAGTTAATAAAACATTTGACCTCCTCACCTCTGTCTCACCTTTACCAACTATGAAAAAATTAATACAACTGAGGAATTTACTCTTAGCAGCTAACAGAACTGTCCTAAGACCGTTATATATCGGAAAATGTAATCATCTTCCAAAACCAAGAAGGCGATAAGGGAGATTTTAGGTATTACAGTGCAGATGAAAAGGAATAATAACAATTTTTTAAGTAAATAATTCACTAAAATTAATGCACTAACTTATCGTAATTAATATTTATAAATGTATCAGTCTGAAATTGTAAAACACATCAATTCCTTATGCTTTTTATAATAATTCACTAAAATTAACGCACTAACTTATCGTAATTAATATTTATAAATGTATCAGTCTGAAATTGTAAAACACATCAATTCCTTATGCTTTTTATAATAATTCACTAAAATTAACGCACTAACTTATCGTAATTAATATTTATAAATGTATCAGTCTGAAATTGTAAAACACATCAATTCCTTATGCTTTTTATAATAATTCACTAAAATTAACGCACTAACTTATCGTAATTAATATTTATAAATGTATCAGTCTGAAATTGTAAAACACATCAATTCCTTATGCTTTTTACAATGTTTTTTTCAACCCATTCCAATTGTTCTGTTTGTATGACACGCTCATGTAATGTCAAATGTCATGTCATGTCAAAAATACAAATTGAGATGGAAATTCACGTGCTTTTATCACCACTTATGGGTGGTAATATCAAATGACGCAACAGACATATCTCGAAATTACCACTAAGCGAACATCTGAAAGAAAAATTTAAAACCTTTTCATAAATACCTTCTTGGTAAGTTTCGAGGAATTATCGTATAATACAATCTGTGAAGATATTTCGTTTGGTGGAGTAGATTGTATGAAAAGGAATGTGTGACTGGATGAATCACCATGGAGACATTTAGGGAAGTGGATTTTGGATTGAGACTAGGATTAAGGAAGGGATATTGAAGCGTGATTGAGCCTTCTTTCTCTTCCCTTCAACTCCCTCGGCAACATTGTCAGTCTCCCCATTCCCTTCTCTTTCGTTAAGCCATTCTCTTCTCTCATTCTCTTTCTCCTATTTCTTCTCTGCTCTACTCTTCATTCCGTATCTTAAATATTTCTCTCTCGACTCTTTACTTATCGATTCTCTCTCCCTCTACTGATTACATTTCCGGTTTTTGTGTTTGAATCCTTAGACATCGTCTTTCGTTCTGTGAGTTTCATTCTCTTCATTTCTTTATCAGACACCTCTGCGCATTTATTTCGTTGCCCTTCTCACTCGCCTTTTTTCGAAAATAGATAGCTAACTTCGATATATTTATAAGTATACATAGTTCCAATTTAATACAAAGTTAATGAGTATACTCTCATAACATGTCAGAAAACATTTTCAATCAATTTGAAATCGCTGAAAAACACGCAAGTTTGGTTTGTGTTTAATGGTGGCCAATCTACGGTTTGGAAGCGAAAATTCAGCACGGAAATTTTAATATAAGACAAATATCCTCGAAAAACGTCAATAATTTTACATCATTTTAAATTAATTAGTAGTAATATGCTTATTATTACTACTACTACTACTTTATTTAGTACCTAAGTTATTAAATAAATATAAGACTGAAATTGATGCATACTGTAATGGTAATAGAAATAATTTCATGAAATCTGTCAAAAAGGTATTACTAAAGTATATGTCTTCTGAGGTGTAATTGGCTTATGATGATATCTTGTGTTTCTGTTTACATATTCCTTTTGTTTACTGTTATTGATTGTGTACTGTGTGAGAGTTTTGATTGCATATCAATATATTGGCGGATACTGCCAAGTAATATTTTTGTCTTTTTCTTGGCAAAACTGAGTACATATATTTTTATGATATTTTTAAACTTTTATACAGTATATACTTGTAATTGTGGAGCAACTCTTCTTAGCTCATCTGAGCTCAGGCTGCTTTATGTTAACTAGAATTTTTTTCATTTCCTGTGGATAAAAATTGTTTTTTATATATGTCCCGTCGACAGGCAACAGGCCTGACGGAACATTAATGTAGTAATTGTATAAATAAATAAATAGTTATTTATTTATCATCATCACTTGAGCGTTATCTGATGATACATCTGTTGAACATAAATGAAATTTGATTTTATAGTAATATATACGAAGTACACTGAAGCGTGATAATGGAATTAATTCTGTTTTAAACCCATTATGTTAACAATAGAAAGGCGATCCTTACGCATAATTTGGGAATCACTGTCTACCGAGTTTTCCAATCCAGTTCCATTTACTCCGATTAACCCCATGCATTTTTCGTAAACAGGCTTATAGCGTAAATTCGGAGTACCACCACCTGTTTGCCTTAAATTTTGTTTTTCTATAGCCATTTTGGTTTCTTTCTTTACTGCATCATATTTGGCTTTTAGTTTTTTCCATGATCTAGCACTTCCTGTCTGAGCGTGGAATCGTTCACATATCGTCTTCCACACAGCCTCCTGTGCAGTGTCCAATGATCATAAACTTGGAACTGAATATATGATAAATACACGGAAGAATAAACATCACCTTAACTCACCTTTTGCTTCCATGTTGTAGCGTCACTTATCTT
>KZ308291.1:466298-522713 GCA_000376725.2 Ladona fulva | reverse complement strand
ACTGATGAGTACGATATATATATAATATTCATTCCTTATCAAAACATTTGAGAGAATAGCACTTCCTCATCGTACTTGCGAATTGAGCCGAATAAAGACAATCAAGTAGCTAAACATTAATTCAAATAGACTTGATGAAAGAGGAATATGAACCACTTATATACATTACCACAGGATTAACTAATTTAATTAATTGATCCTGGGGTAACTTGTGTAAGTTGTTCTAATTCCTTTTTCATCATGAAGAAGTACCACAAAGTTGAGGCCGAAATAGTGTATTTTGTTATAGCCTTGTTATGCTCGATTTCTGTAACTTCTACGAACTGTTATTGCTCTAGTATCCATAGATATATACTTGGCTGAGTACCGGGAAATTCATTCCGAAACATATTTTTATACTTCAATGAATAGAGCTTCGTACATATTTAGTAGTTGCGAATTTGTGAAAATTTGCTGGAAATGAATTGTGGAAATCTGAGTAGAAGGAAAAAGGGTTTCAAGGGATTCAGTAGATTACAAACCGTCAGACTCTCAGAAAGGAAACAAACGTACAAGTTTAAGCAAACTTGATATGGCTTCTTGAAACGGAATTGATATTCTCCGGCGTAACTTTGTTAAACGGAGTTGACGTGGTTGGATGGTGAACTTTAATTACGTGGAAATTGCATTCAACTGCTGCTTTCCGAAACAACTTCTGACAACTTTAATCATGCGGAAACGTAAAAATCTTCATATATTGATATAATTAGCAGTTTCACCAAATGAATTGCTCAGTCGAGAGTTACATAAGGCACAGAGATTTAACTCTTTTTAGCATTGGATATTTTTAAAGAAGAAACATTGTAATTTGTCTTATAAATTCAAATTTTGAGGAAAGACATCAATCTACGAAAATGTAAGAGAACAGCATTCCATCTAGTTTATAGACAAAACCGTGCACTTAAGTATCTACTTAAGTACACGCTTATGTTTACTATTTTTATATAATGCTCACTCGAAGATAGCAATCTTTAAGACATAAATATTTGAGGTATTGACAAGGAATATGTCGAAACCGTTGCCGAATTCCGAGAACCCCTCCAGATTTTGCAATCAGTCCAGATTGATTAATGATCCTTCAGTGTGTTATTTGTCCTCAACTTGAATTTGTGACGAAAATAAGGAGAGTGCGTAGGGGAAGGAAAAAGAAGAGGGAGGGAGAGTTTCTAAGATGGAACACAATTTATGTCCGAAGGAGTAATTCGCACCGAATCGATTCCTCACAGTCGGCGGACGTCAGCACCTGCTGCGTCTTAAGATATGAAACAACTCGCCTTGGATCGCCTGTTGTCTTCTAACAGGGAGATCTTTCAGATAAATAGAGGCTCTATTAAGTATGTGGACAATACGTTAAGTTCTGGAATACGAATTCGACATCAGATCTGAGTAAGAAACGAAGGAATTCAGCTAGCAACATTACGCCCTCTTTCAATAAAAGTTTCCATGATAGTGTTATAACAAAGTCACTCTTTCTCACTTGCTGCTTCTATCCATTAATGATACGTATTCATACGCGTGTTGCTTTTTATGCCATCCCAGAGCTTTTTGTAGGCCTTCTTTCTACTCTTTTTGCAAGTGTATTTTTATCCAAGTAGCTCCCTATGAAGATATTGTACCTCAGAATTTATGAAAAACTTCATAATGTTGGTTTAATGGTTCGTCAGCTGTCGCTGCGTTATACATGAACCAAAAGCTTTAATTGATATATACTATTCACCATTGTAATAGAAAATCTCAATTCTCCACGTCTTCTTCATTTAATTTCAGTTTCTCTTTTCTGTTCTTATCAGGAGTTCATTAAGACGGAGGATGGAAAGAAAAAGCTTTCCACAGGATACAATGGGAATTCTGATTAAGAGATACGGACGTTTAGTAAATAACGATTAAGTCATCAGCTGAGATACAAATGTAAGGTAAATGGAAACCGTTAGTTTTTGTCATTCCGCGCATTTAATCAACAGTAGTCATCAATAAAATGAAGTGTACTTATTTACTACGTTTTAATCATAAAGGCAATATTATTACTTTGGCAATATTTATGAGAGTGATTTTTGCAATTCGGAGAAGTTACTAATGTATAACTGGTATTAAAAACATGACGATAAAGGTCACTTATTGGTAACGCTCATATTATTAAATATCGTTTTCAAAAAGTGATCTAATGTCGATTTTAATCCGACATAGGATTCATTAGGATAATATTGAAATATGTTAGTGCTTGTCTAACAGTTCAATGGATTCAACACATTTTTACAAAATCATAAATTCCACCAGTAAAAGATCTTATACAGTTAATAATAATCAATATTTTTAGCGTAACAAATGTTAAAACTTTAAGTGAAGGAACTATCAGTACACGCAATTGCCTCACATGCCATACTGAGGACGTCTAAAGCTCAGTAGTTGTTTTTACAGGTAATAAGTTGTCGCTTCGGTTACTGGATTCTCATCCGAAAACTTCCTTATTCTAACATATCCCAGTACTATCAATGAAATTTATTTGAGAGTCGTTCTAGCAACATTCTTGGAGTTAACCGTATTAGAACAAAACAGAGCAAAACTTCAAAGCGAATGAAAACTGAGGTCTTCTCCGAAATACACAGAAAGATGTATTCATTTTATTGGCGAAGTTATCTAAGATTCATTAATGAGACTGATGAGTACGTTTTATATCTGCGTGATTGTTGTATGAAATACTTCATCTTATAAGTGAAGATTGAACTTGCTGAAATAGCACAAAAGCCTATTATGACGTTATTGGAGCTGAGGCTAAAGCTCACTCTTCAAATATTTATGAGCGTTCAGCAACAATATCAGAAGTTAAAAAGTTATCGTTTTAGGGTCATATAGATATTATAGAGAAAAGAAAAGCTAAATAGCAGCTTTGTAAACGAAACAGAGTGTAATTTACTACAGTTTTACTTAACTTATAATAACTATTTAAGCCACCGTAACACTTCCTTACAATGCAAAACAGTAAGTTAAGTTTTCTTTCCCATTTAGGATAACTATTAAAGTAATAATTCAATTCAAGTACCGATTCCTTTCCCAAGTATTTCACTTTTCCGTTGTTTGTCTCCAAGATTAAAATGCTGCAATTTTAATGGTTGCATTAAGAATCAAACTGATTAAACGTGAACCGAAATAGTGCCTCCTTAAAGCGGGTAAAATATGCTATGATTTTTATGGAATCATTTCATGAATGTTTCAACTCAATAGAGAGCGCTAAAACTTTCCGAAGCACTCACTGCTACCGCAGAACCCCATAATAGTACTCACCCATTTTAACGGACGCAGAATTCAAACATATAGGTTAAACAGATTTAAATTGAAAGTTGATTTGTAAAATATTTACCAAAACCCCCTATTAAAATGATCCACCTGTTTTGGAGACCTACCAACTCAAGTTTTATACGTACTGGTAATATGAAATTTCTTCTTTTCTTGGCTTTCTATTTGCAAATTTAGCAGTTTAACTTAACTGATAACTTAGGAATATATACATACCACATTTTAATGAGTATCATATTGGGCAGTAAAATACTTTTAGAAATATAATATTTGATCCATGCAGTTAAAAGTATATAAACATATATGAAATGCTTGTAACTCGTGGAACGTGTTAAATGATAGTGAAGGGCTGTTAGATGAATTTTTCAGAAAGAAAGATTGAACACAAATATTACAATTGCTAGTACCAGATTACCGGAAATGCACCACTCTTATTTAAGGGCGGGGCAAAATTAAAAACTCAGACGCCAGAGAGCAAAGGCTTTATTTATGGAAAGAGTTTTTTAGAATTTGGAAAATTCAGTGACAACTTATTGCGATCTAATTATTGAAATTTTGAATGCAATTTTGCAAATAAAATGTAATCATTATTTTATTATTTTCGCCCAAGCTCATTATTGAAGTTGAAAAAAAAAACATTTCTAGCGGTTACATTGCGTCATTACCGAAAGCACAAATTATTGTGATTGCGGGTGGAATTGACCGTTTCAACTGCAAATGCCGATCAATAATTTAATCTCTTTAACATCACTGGGAAAAGATAAATTTGTTTCCGTGTATGGCGTATAATTGCTGCCGTTAGCAAATGAAACTCACAACTGCCCAAGAAGCCTATTTTTATATATTACCGTGAGTTTGAATGACTAAACGAGTATAGGAGTGTTTTGTAGATCTATTCCTAACATGTAGATTTTCAGTTCGAATTAGACCCAATTTTGGAAAACTTTCTTCCTATCTTATTATTTTTGGAAACTAATTTTTCATTTTCCCTTATATTCCATCGATTCTTTCAAAATGCCATAATTATCATCAAATTAGTAGAAATAATTTCGTAATTCTTGTTGATATTACTTCAGGTCGAACTTTTCTTAATCCAGGTCATTGAAAAAGAACCGAAAAATGATTTTGAATTACATCCATGGCCGAAGAAAATTGCGAAGATTTTGTCATACCGACGCGGTACGATAACATGTTTTACTTTTCCACTTATTAAGGTAAGTATAACACTAACTTCAGATAGCCTTCCGCTAGCATAGTAGAAAGTTTAAAATGTTTGCGCTAATGAGGATTGATGTTCACAATGTTTGAAAGACAAACAGCTGAATATATCTTTGTTAGAAATAATGGTTTCTTATCTCGCTTCCCAATCTCTGCATAATGAACGAGAAAAAGGTATCAACTAAAAGTATTGCTACTACCTTACTTAATGTGAGGCATTGGATAATTTGTATGTGGGTACGAAATTCCTCGAGAAAGTACGCAAAAGTTTAATTAATTTTAGAAGGTGTTATGCATCACGTTAATTTACATACTTGTAGTGGTTAACCACCAACCCTTACAACTTAAGAATTAGCGGAATCCCTAAACATTATATGGACATTCAAATAAATGTAACATATTTAATCATATACATACTAAGGTTATGAGTTAGCCTATCGGAAAATTTGCAGATGTAAATAAGGCACCAGTTATCGTATGAATACATTCTGCTTCAAATTTATACCATCGGCGTCGACTGAATTCAAAGTTGGTCACCGCTGTTACGTAGAATAAAGAAGAAATATACGATAGCGAAGATCTCGTGAATCGAAACATACATTTGCAGAGGCACAGCTGCTGAACGGAGATTCAAATTCTTACCTCTTTCAGATAAGAAGAAATTTGTGTTCATTTGAGCAAACACTGTGTGCTCGTCGTATCTCTTCCACCACTGTTAAGGACTGTTCAATAAAATGAGAGTAGCGCTGTAGAGTAGAGATAACCCTAACGATGGAAATAAAAATACAAAGTTTACAGTGAAACTCCCAAGATATTCTTTACAGAGAAATTCAAGCGAAAAAGCTTTTTGGTCATAACTGTCGCAAATGGGATGTATATTATGGTAACCTACAGTGTAACTTTTATCCCGAAGATATGCGTAAGAGTTGAAGCAGCAGTAATGAGTTTGTAATTAGTATCCGCGGTGATCATTAAAACTTCTCTTAATACAGTTTTTGAATAACCGCTAAAATTCTAGTGGATGCGAATATTCCCAGAGCAATCAATTTCTCAAGTTTTTGTTAGGTCGACGCTGCTCCCCTCCTCCATTAATAAGGTTAGAAAAACCTACATTCATAATGGACGAGTTCTTTGAAATTTTCCCGAATGTTATTTTAATAATCCCAAGGCCTGAATATTTCCACAAAATCTATTTTCGAGAAATGGGCGATTGGAGTGACTTTTCAATATCAATCCTGGGTAATAACTCACCCTTTTGATAGCTTCGGTTATTCAATGTTGTACGCAATCAACGAAAGCCGTTGTGATGAGTGAGGTGACTATCTATAAATTGTATTCTTACGAAAGTATAAAATTCGCGGATATAAAACTACATGGGAACTTATGTGGTTGATTTAGCTTTGTGAGCCACCATTTGTTAGCCTTTACTAATTAAATTACTATTTTCCGTTATTTTGCGAGTTAAATCAAACTAAGATCTGGTTTGGTACTTTAGAGAGGAAAATTAAAATAACATATTTTCAGTAAATATTCCAGGCTATATAAGTATCAGAAAAACCAAAGTATCACTTCTCAGAAAATGGTATGTAGAACCCGTTGTTCATTTCAATTATTTATCAATAGACATACAGTAATTTTATCAATATCAGACTAAAATTGTAATAAATATCAGCGAGAATGTTTGCCAAAAATTTATTTTAATACTAAATGTAAACTGATAAAATGAAAACGAGTAAACGTCATTAAAGAAATTAAAGGACATTGATTTAAAAATTACTAAAATTTGTTTGTTATTTCTCTTCACTAAATTCCTACCCCAAGTTAATTTTATGTGACAATAAATATACATGGAAAAGAACAACTAAGAAAAATAGTTAATAAATTCCTCAGAATTTTTCAGTCGCCAAAGTATAACTTGTTGCATTCGATCTCATATACCAAAAATGGAAGACATGTCTAATCAATATGAAAAGACATAATTAGGTGGAACTCCATTATAAGAAATATATTTATTTTACAAAGGAAAATAAAAAAATTCATTTATCCTTAGAAATCATTTGATAATCTATGGAATTAAATATAGAAACAGTCAATTAAAACTAAAATCGCACAGTATGTATTAGTTATTATTTGACCGCATTCCTAAAAGTAGAAAAAGAATTCTACCAGAAAAGCTTTTCTTATAACTCAGGATTTTTTCAAAACTCATGAAACCCAATAAATGGGGTATTAAGCGAATTCTAATCATATTGTAACGAGATACCATAAGAAGACCCGGGAGGAAGATCAGTTGATTAAAAAGCGATTTCCAAGGATTCGTTCTTCGCAAATTTCAACTAAAACTCCGTGTGCCTCGCCCTGACTCCACTCTCTACTCCATTTGCGATTCTTTTTCAGGAGCTGAGAGTTGGTAAAGTAATCCACACTTTCTTGATTGTGCCCTCTAACCTCTGTAGCTCTTCATGTTTTCCTGTATTTCTGATAATGCTATGGGTAAGTAATTAAAAAGGCTATAAACTGCATTCTTTTATCCTTCTGTTTTCCAGGTGTGATTTTTGTGGAAGATCAATCCTCTGAACTAGCTCTTGTAATACATTATAGATACGCGAAGATGATCGGCACGGTTTTTCCCAGAATGCTATAATGCATTTCATTGAATGCTCATATAGAATATTTCAGGATGAAAAATGAATGGCAACGGAAGTATAGGGAACAATCTTTAAAAGGATTCGGAAAACAATAAAACCTTTCTAGTTTTAAAGTTTTAGTTTTCGGCGGCTTAAAACAGTTATTATCCTCGACATTTCGAATCATCATCTGCCCATCGAATCATCGTTAGGATTATTTACAGAAACGGTAACTCGAACGATCTTTAGAACAAAAACTTAAGCTGTTGCAGTATTTAGTTCTAGTACTGAAACCGTCTAATCATTATAGATGTGAAATAGGTTGTCTGCATCTCTCCCAGTCTTCTTAACCAATGACAGTGCCCCGTGGTACGGGAGGTTAAGGGACTTTGGTACAAAATAGTTCACAGATTTGGTGAATTTTAAGCTTTGTGGATTTAATATAAATAAATAAAATATAAGAATTGATAATAATGTTAATAAGCTGAATAAAGTTAAGCGGTTTTTAACTTATATCGCATCCTACGATGCGGAATAAGCTGTTGCAAGTGTGACTTAGAGATACTATGTAGTATTGTTTTACCAAAATATCTTTTCGTAAGATAGAGATTGGAACTGACCAGAATATCATAAGTATTATTCTGATCTATGCAAAGAGTATCCAAATTAATTACTCTGAATACATTTCTAAATATAATATCAAACCAAGTGTCTCTCAACAATATTCTCATTCTCAGTCTGGTTAAGGAGCGATGTCCAGAATTCATTTTTAGTAAACATGCATGAAATTATTCGAACAATTTTTTGGCTTGATTGCAGAAAAAAGAATGATATTCGATATAATATGCCTCAAGTAAAGGTTTAGATGGTCTCAAATTAATACTGAGCATCAAGCAAAGCAATGAGGACTAAAATATAATTCCACTTCCACATTCTGACATAATTTGAGTCATATTTTCTTTATTATTAATTGTAACATATTACATTAGTCTATACTCCTAGTCGTGGTATTGTTAAACGAGCTTCGAAAGATGAGGTTATTATGCACATATGAGCCACCTCATAGTACCAGGCACTATTTGGCTATCTGTGAGCCTACGGCCAAAACATATTCTGAACTATAGGTGGTCATTCTATCATCATCAATAGAAAATTACGTAAAATTACTTATTGTATAAATATTTCTTTTGAAGTAATATGGAATAATAGGATATGATATTTATATAATGAAAAAAGTCGTTTATGGGACTCTTTCTTTCCGCGAACGATAGGCGACAACAATAAGCTAAAAAAGTAACTCAAACGCTTGGTGTTTACTATCCCTACCACACGCCGGATGCCGGCTTGCAGGGTATTTATGTAGCTGTAGATGAGTGAGGATAAATGCTACACTTATCAGGTAAAACTGTACTCGCCGGATTTATTTTCTTATATTTTGTCAACTATCGCTACTTCTAAGTTGAAAGATTACAGTAAGTGTTCTAATTAATTTAAGAAGCTGAAATAGATTGAATCATTGGATTCAATGCTCGGAACTTCAATTTAAGGTTAAGAAGCCCTAAAAAGACATTGGGTATCGTGGGATGGGACTCAATAAAGCCAAAGACAAACAAATTCAATGTAATGTTCATTGGTAGATAAAGCTTAGGAGGGAATAAAAATTTCAATCTCTATGTAATTGGCATAACTTTGAGCACTGAAAATGTTAAAAAGCATAGAAATGAATATTAATGAATAACTTAGCTAGAAAACGTTTTAACTATTTTTTTATATTTAAGAGTTGCAAAACGCGAAAGAAAGAGATATTGTGTAAGGAATCATAACAATTTTAAACGTACGGTTGATTCCACACTACTTTTAGTTGATTGCCATCTTCGATACCACAAATAATTCATCTTTAACAATTTACGTGAATGAAAATCGTCAAATCGCATTCTAGTCGATATTTAACTATAAATTGATGCTCCGCGAATAATTAAAAAAAAACTTCTGAGCTATTTCATATATCTCATCAACTATAAACGCTTGCGGGATATATTGCTCTTTATTGCTACAACTTGGAGAAGGATGAAAAATCTTTCACCTTATAACATCCTCTTTTCTCTTCTAATAATCCATTTTACTATCGACCAATAATTCATTTACCTCTATTACTCTATTCCGATTAGCTCATAAAACAATTATTATTATATAATGGCTGAATTAAAAAAAAAATTTCTGAAAATACTTTGGATCAATCCATTCTCGATCCTATTCATTCAAAGAGCAACACTTAAATAAGAAGTGGATTTTGAAATCAAGGCGAGAGTAAAGAAAATGGTATAGATTTTCTGTTATCAACGTGGTAACTTACTTTAATTTTCCACTTATTGCATTAGAGATAACACTATCTACAGATAGCCTTCGATTAGCTTAGTAAAATGTTTAAAATGTTTACGCTGGGGAGGAATGATGCCTACAATGTTCGTGAGTCAAACAGCTGAATACATTTTTGTAAGACATAATAGTTCTTTAGCTTAGCTTGTTCCTCCGAGAATGCAGAATGAACGAGAAAAAGGCATTAAAGCTAACTTACTATTGTATTGTCACCGCCTTACGACGAAAGAGAGATAGGATTTTTTTATTTGGGATTAGTAATAAGGACTCAAACTCCTAGAATTCCATTGGAAAAACACAAAGACTCAAAAAATTTCTGAGATTACGGAAACCATAGCCGTTTGAATACTTCGGCACCTCTCTATTCATACGTTATAGATAGGATACTGAAATGCTTCTTTCGTTGCTTTTTTATAAGAAAGGATGTAGATTTATGTCTTTTCAATCATGTGCTCAGAAAATTAATGCATGATTTGTGCCAAGCATATTCGAGGATGGATTTCCTCCTAGCGAAACTGCTCTTTTCTTAGCTGTCACACTTTTACGAGTTTCTCATTTCCGTGCCAAAATTTGCTATGAAGTGTTGTCATCGAAAAATGGTGAAACTGAATTTCATTATCGGTTCCTATTTGTAGATTCGTAGTTCTTTCTCAAACAAAATATTTACGATCCAGAAGATCATCGATGTTTCTCTTAAAGAAGGGGTTAAAACTTTAAGATTTCTTTTCCATGATTGTACGTACGTGGTCGTAGTATGAAATTTATGTTGAACTGACAATTTCCAAAAGATATCTTAAAAATACCCTAACGACATTGCATGTTATTTTTTGGGCCTTCATGAAGTTAAAGTACGATTACAGTGTATCACTATAATCTCAATATATATCGAATTTTAAAACTAAACATAAAAATAAATAAAATTTAGCACTAATTCCTTAAATATTTCATGAAAATTATTCTCAATGTGATTTTTCACGAATCTGCGACTTTTACTTTGCTTCTACTCTTTGATCCACTGGCTTACTACGAAGCCAAATTTGAATGTACGCCTGTTTTGTTTTACAATACTATTTTCGCGAAAAAGCTATGATTTTCGCCCGAAATGTCAATAAGCGTATAAATTTGAGCTAATACAGATTTTAAGACTGTTATTAGGGAAATTTAAAAATGAAATATCCACGAGAACGAATAATTAATTCTAGCTCATGAATATTTACGAAGTTAGACTTGTTGCGGCGGAAATACGACGGGCTCGGAGATCATTAATCATGAAACAGAATGCATAGTTAACGGTCATATTTCAACGGGAATGTTACTCTAAATGCTATTTTTGAAAACAACTCCGAAAAGCCTTGAAAACAGCTGGGACGCTTCAGATCGTTTTTAAATAAAATCGGGCGTCAGGGCATGAGCGACGAAGATATGTGACACGGTATGACCCAGTTCATCATTTACCACATCATCTGAATCACTCTTTTCTTCCGTTCACGTATTACTAAATTGACAAGAGTGCCAATTCAATGTTTAAAACAACTTGGGCTACGTATATTCGTTGGCATGAACGTGTACATATTCCGCGACATAATGTTTTCTGTTTCTGAAGTACTCCTTCATTCAACGGAGTACTTCAGAAACACGTACATAATGCCGTTACTCGAAAGAAGAATATAGAAGTTTTTCACCCCATTGACCGAAGTAAAATTTTCAGTGGAACTAGGCTCAATTCCTTGTCACCGCCGGTAACTGGTCGTTGAGAATGAATTGAGAATCAAGTCCCCTGCTTGCATGAAAGCGTAAAAAGCGGGAATATTTTTTATCTTTTCGCTTGACATCGCAATATGTCAAAATAACATTGCTGCGCCAGCAGTGGTGTACTGAGCGAGGTCACGTAGCTGACGGAAACCCTTCTGCCAACATAGAGCTCTTCTCGTCGCTCGACACAAACGACCTGAAGCTCGCATTCATGCCAGCAACACAATCTAAAAGAGCGTGTCGTCGTCAAATTTTGAAGTAGCGTTTTATCTACGTGATGTAAATAAACAGCGTCGAGGATGAGAAAAGTTCAAAATAATTCTTCTCCCATCATTTAAAATCCTCTCGTAGCTCTTTATCTAATGTAGTATAATAACCGTTGCCACCGGGTCCCACGACCTAATCGCGACGGGTAATTCCTAAATAAATAAATAAATAAATAAAATACAGGAATACAATTACGTATACCATATTTCACACAAAATAAAATGCCTGGGATATTTCAAGATATAATGAATGAACGAAATCTTTATTAAGGCGAGTTTAGGGCAAGTTGCCCTTTGTTCCATCTAGCCTTAATTATTAATATATAAGTTAAATTTAATGTTAGAATTAGAAGAAAGAATGTAACAACCTTCTCAAGTGAAGGTTGAAGAAGACAAAAACCCCACTTTGCGGGAAAACACCCACAAAGAAGGGGGGTGAAAAAAACAGCAAAATACAGAATATACAATTTAAAAAAGGAAATATTAACAAAAAAAATCAATACAATGCAACAAATTATTACAATGAAGAGTATAATACAAATTAATATAGTTAAATTAATATACACATTATGAAGATAATGTGTATATTAATTTAACTATATTAATTTGTAATAACTAATATGTATTAAGAACAAGCATCAAAATCCTATAAAAAAGTTAGTCAAAGTGAATACTTTGACTAAATACATTCAATAACAAACGACAGGCACTTTATATAAGCATTTTAAATAAATTAAACTATTATCTAATTCATATAATTTAACATATAAGGTTTATATATATCACGTACGTAGTCAAATTAAATACCTAAATCTGACCTTAATATAAATGTGTGCGTAATCAAGATAAGTATGTACCACACACCCGTACCTTTTGGTACTAACACCTTTTGGTACTTTTATAACGGTTTCAAGTATCTAGGAGTATATTTATAATCGCTACTCAGGAATATGAACGAGCCATCTCATTAAATTTAGGTGAACAGGGTTTTTGGCATACTCGTATACGAATTATTTGATGTATTCTGGAGCAAGATAGTATATCGGATATACGTTTGGATGTAATTCTTTAATTACATTTAGTTCTTATACCTTTTCTTATGGGCAAAACGTTTCATTTATGCCTTCAGCTGCAGAAAACTTTCAACATTGTATGTGTATGTATATTTATTTATGCACACAATACTGTCGAGTCTTTGTTATTTGAGTTAATGCTGACGGAAGGGTCGTTTTGAGTGCGCAAATTATGAAATTAACCCACTATATTTATGATATTGAGCTCTACTGATTCCAGATGCTGTTTTTATTACTTTTCTCTAATTATCTCTGAATATATTATTATGCCGTCGTTTGCTTGTCTATGCTGAACTGACATGGTGTAGTTACAGCATAATTAATTTATGTGTATAATTGAAAAAGGTAAAGCATATGTACCTCTGATATTACGAAACCTTGATTATTCGGGACTCAGATAATCGAGACTCTACTGTATACACACACACATACACATCACTATATGTAAGTGAACTTTGTCTCTTGTTGCTGGAAAAGGCAAGGTTGCTCGATGTAATGCAATCAATCTTCCATGTGGATGTGTAAGATTGATGTCATATCCGGGCAGAAATGGCCGGGTTTCCATTCTATGGCCGCTGCTGGAATGCAATGTTTGCTTAATGCTTTTCCTTTACCTAGATTTTTTAATTGAATTGTATTATTGGAGATGTAAATTAAATTAGATATTTCCTTTTAAACACATTTCCTTTCAATGGCTTAAGCTATGTAATGGTATAATTTAAAATTGCAACACAGGAATATGAAAAAGTCATCTAGTTTAATTTAGCTGAACAGGATTTGTGACATGTATTAATGATTTGATGTATTCCAATCGTGCAAGCTTGAATGTCGGATATAGGTTTTGACGTCTTTGTTTGCTTGCTTTTAGGATCCATCCTATTTTCAAAAGATTAATAATTATTATGATTTTATAGGGGGCGACATTTAGTCTCACAAGACCACTCTTACAAATAATCCTTATTATAAAACAATACAACACAAACCAACACAACACAAACAACCATGCCCTGACCAGGATTCGAACCCATGACCTCGGTGTTGCTAGGCCAGTACGTTAACCCCTACGTCACCGAGGCTTGCGGGGGGAAATTTATGGGAAAATCTATCCATTTAAGCCCTCAGCTGTTGAAAACTTCTAACATGAAAGGGATAATTCACCCCAGATCGATGAACTCAGTGGTTGTTGCAGGTTTTCTCTTTTTTATGAGGGAACTATCTAAGCTGTTTGCGAAACTGTTTCAAATCGCTCAGTTTAATTGCAAACAGTACAAAAGTGCAGTTGTGACTTCAAACGGCTACCACTTCGCCCTTAGTGAAAATAATGCCGCACGGAATCGGTGTGCTCCTATTGATCAGTTATCACAGTAACAACCTACGACTAAATAACATCTGTTTCAAGTCTACCAATAAAGTAAACTAACACTAATGTACGCTTGTAAAACGTAAAATGTAAGATATTTGGAGGAGAGAGAAACGGTCATGTTAAATAAAAGGAAAAAGTATATAACCTTTCAGTATAATGTTGCAAAATACTTCCAATAATCTTAACACCTGCTGGAAACGTCTAATATGAAAAATAAAAGTTATTTTTGGAAATATAACTTGAAATTTTGGAGTTGTGATATCTGAGATACACCAAAGTTCAATATATGTATGATTGCAATAAATCTCATGCTGTGCGGGAATTTATTTAATTGTCTTCTCCTTTGACACAAGACTTCTCCCCTGGGACATAACGAATGTTCCGTATTTATGATAAAATCTCCACTGATTCAAAATAGCCACGATTAACCTATTTTACTTGTAACTTGTATCATAGCGTCTAAATATATATGTATATNTATGTATAAATAAATAAATATATATATATTCATATATATTGAGAGACTGGCTTTCAGTTTGTTCTTTCGAACCCTGATAGTCCTCAACAATATAATAAGCAGTTGGTTGCTACGCTCAGATACTCTACCTCGTGTAAATATCTACAGCGAAAAATTCATGTTACGGCGAAAGAATTCTAATTTTTTAGATTCGAGTAAGGAAAGACGATATAAATGTGTATGGGTATCCCCATTTGGGTTCTTTTTGGTCCCCATTTTTTCATTAGGGATTTAAATTGACTGACACGCATTGAAAACACTGGTAGTCCTATGAGTAAGGCTTTTTCTCGTGTCAAATCTTGGTTCGTTTCGAGGGCAGAACTATAATTTGGGAAGACAATTGGAAATTTACGGTGAATTTTAGTACTTTAAGTCATGGTGATTTGCTCTTGGGTTCATATTTCTCAATTTTGGGCACAGTTTTGTTTGGATGTCCACTTGGGATCGATGATTAACCTATTGGTCTCCAAGCGATCTTTTAATTAACTGCAATACCGCCGCAACAGTCGAAATTGGGATCGAGAGAGTAATTGCTCGAAAAGGATAACTGTACGCTCGTGGGATATTTCAATACATTTTCTTTTTCATCCAAATTAAGACAACTCGTCTAGAGCATCATCATGACGATCATTAACAGTAGCTGCGAGGGGCGTACTATGTCTAATTCTTCGTAAAATACTGATTAAAGGGTAATATTTTACCCGATTTTGCACTTCACTCCGAACAATATGAAATTGTATAGTTCGATACTGCAAAATCGATGAATTCCAGTCCACTTGTAAATTTCCACTCGACAATAACCTTAGGTGGCTTAAGAATGAAAGATAAATCATAAGAATCCATCAGAGTTAGAATCATACAGGAGGAAAGTCACAAAGAGAAAATATTATGATGGTGATGATGTGCACGAGGAATCGTGCACCTCGAGTAATGGTAAAAAAAGAAAAAAATACTTGCATATAAACTAAAAAACTTTGGATAATAAGATATTAAAGATATAATTGCGTATATACATACAATATACACCATATAAATATGATGAGTGGTGGAGAGATTGAAAAAATTTCCAGAAAAAGAGATAGGGGTCAAATGACCCACAGCCCTCCTTAAAGTTATAGCAATACGCAAAAAATACCCGTTAGCGATAACTAAATTATTATTTAACACTAAATTCGAGATGGTGACAAAAAAAGTAGAAAAGTTTCAAAAATATTAAAAAGATTTTTGAAGTTTAATGAAATTTTGTAAAATAATAATACATGCTACATTACTAATTAAAATGTTTATTTTCGTAATTGATAAGTAAAATCTGCTCGTAAAATCGATCGAAAATCGATCATAAAACTTTGTTTGATAAAGTAAAAATTATTTAAAGATACGAATAAATTAATAAATCGAGGAAAATAAGTTTAAAAATATTCTACAAAAAGGAAACAATTTTGAAGACTTCATAACGCCATCGTGACATAAATATCATCTATGTACCATACATAACATTGTCTGTAATGTTAAGGAAAAATTTCATTGCTGATGCATGTTTCATTATTTGACGCATACCGACTAAAAACAATGTTTTACAGTATATAAAACGAATATTCTCACAAAATCAGGAAAATTGAGTGCGCTTTATTATTATATCCGATGCTGTTGCTGAATCTGAATACCAACGCGAAAAAATCATAGAAAGTAGTGCAAGAAAATCTTAGTGATAATATAAGCTCCCTCTCGTAGAAACAATGGGTCGGCGTTCCTGTCGAAGGAGATATTTTCATCTAGAAGTTATTTGTTTGCCTATATTAGGAAATTGAGTTTTCTGGAAAGCGTCAATATTTTAACAGCTACGAATTTTATTTTAGAGAGCTTGCTCGAGCATTTCGATGGCTTAAGTGTGACGCCACTCCCTTAAGCATGGCGAATGTTTATTTAGTCTAAAATTTAGTCTCGGCGATTCGAAGCCGAAGAAAAGGAATAGGTTGGTGGAGAAATCCAACGATTGACTCCATCATAACGACAAAGTAAAGAGGGAGCGGTTGAGATTGAGAATGAGAAGATATGGGAGGCGGGAAAAGGGAATCAACGGGAGGGGAATTGGAGTAGAAGAAAATACGAGAGTTATTTAAGGAGGTGTGTTAGGAGAAAGGAGGGTTGGTAAAGGTTATAGAAGAGTGTCCTGAGAATAATAAAGTAAAAGCCAGTGAAAAGGAAAACCAAGGAAGGATACGGGAGTGGAGAGATAAATTAAGAGAAGAAGTTTTCGAAGGGATCCAAGATCTTAAGAAGAAGGTTATAATGAGGAAACAGAGGCAAGAAGGAAAGAAAGGAAAAAATAAACGCAGAGGAAGGTGAAGAAGGAGAACATAAATTATAGGCTACGAAGGGAATTGTGAAAAATTAAAAGATTAATGTAAAATCAAAACGCGAAAGAAGCAAAGAGAAAAAAAGATATCTGACAAGAGAAAGAAGATGCGATGGATGTTTTAAGTAATATAAGATTAATGAGAAATGGGGTTTGGAAATTCAGGAGCTTGATGGAAAGGAAAGAGACATACAAGAAGCATAAAAAGGGAAAGAATTGGGAAGAGAGTGGAAACGAGAGAATATCAGCAGAATACAATGGAACAATTTATTGATACTAAACACTTGCAGCGATAACAGAGCAAAGAAAAAATCTGTTGGCAAGTTGGTATCTCGTCCTTTTAAAGATTATGGTTACATGCCCTCTTTTAAAATTACAGCTTTTACATAACAAACTTATTAATTTGAAAATATACATAAAATACGTAATACGGAAGAAACACAAAAGTAGCATGGTACGGGAATGGAAGAAGAGTGAAGAGGAAAGCGTATCGACAAATTTCTTTCTAAAAATAAGAAAAGGAATAAAAGAGTCGGAAAGATGCTGTAGAGAGAAAGATGGAGGGAGTGGCTGTAGAAGAAAGACAATGGAATGGGGATGAAATATGGGAAAGCAGTGGTGGGAGGGGTTTCTCAAAAGAGAAGAGGGATTGATGAGGAACTTTGACTCTTTCTAATGCACAGTTTTGATTCAACGACCACTGATCTCTATGAGATTCGAGGGACGGAAAGACGGATATCGCACATCACGTGACCATTACCCCTTTGGCTTGTTTACTCTTCTCACGGACGTGACAATCATCGATCGGATGCACTCGGTCCAAAAACAAATGAACAACCTAGTAGCAATTAATCATTTAAGCCCATGATTTGTTGAGAGACTTCCGACTTTCGACTCAACTTCCTTGTTTCATATTAACATCTTAAATAACCACATAAATCTTTGGATATCGTTTTTATGAATCAAAGAATATCTTCAGAAGTCGTTGTGTCAAAAATTATTGTTCATCTGAAAATTATGTTGCACATTTCATTAGTTTATAACTCAGGAAAAATAGGAGGAAAAGGGATTGATTTTGATAAAATTATTCTCATTTTAAAAGCCTCCTTGAATGATAGAATTATCAAAAAGCACAACAGTTTAATTACGTCGAGTATAAAAGATAATTCATTGAGTGGATGATTAAGCCTAGAGCTACGGTCATGCTCGGATTTTTGGCTGTATCCGACCAATGAAGTATTTCATCGTGCAAAATTCACACAGGAACTTCAATTATACGACATGATTGAATATAGTTTTTCATTCAAAGTAGAAACTAATACATCAATCTCAATGCTCTACGTTTAAAATCATTTTGGAATATTGCATAATTTCTCTTTAATTAAAGCATTGTTTGTAAGTATTTGGGCGGCATGTGAGATATTAGGGTTTCAAAATGTTCTTTAAGCAAACATTTTTTAAAATTATTAAAACTTGTACATAAATTTCAGAAACTTATCAAAACAGAAGGCAGTCAAACAACTCCCTGAACGGCGACATTGCTGATGGCACTGCGTTGGACTTTAAAATGATTGTGTTTCAACGGAAAAGGACTCTTAAAAGTCTTACCTAAATATTAATCATTTTTAAGCGCAGGAATATTTTTCTCATTATACTCAAATTTGCAAGGATTTTGAATAAAAGCATCTCTTTGGAGCAGTTAAAGCATTACTTATCTTTAATTTTTTATATAGCTTTGAAAATCGTTGTAATTTGCTTTACAGGAATCAATTTAACGACTTGTAAAAACCAAACTATGTATAAAAAATGTCAAAAAATTTTGTACTGCATTTAGAAAGAAGGTTCCGATAACTGTTCTTTGCTAAAGCGCCGCTTGGGTTTTCCTTTGTATTGTTGGGGGAATGGAATATTTTTTTGGATAAATTTTCGATTGATATGTTGATTTACTGAAAGCGGTATATTCCAAACAAAAGAGTTAATTGAATAATAGCCAATCTAGAACTCTAGAATATTCAAATATTCGAATGTAGGACGAAAAGTAATGTACAATTTATACGTTTTCGCTTACAAGAGGTTTAGTATCTCTAACCTTTTCTTATAGAATTATGGCTTATTTAGTTTCTATATTTATCTTCAGCATGTATTTGTAGTAATGTTTGTACAAAGAGTAAGATTTTCGGTCATTTTAGCTTTTGCCGTTTTCAATTCCGCGATGATTTACAGATATGTGTCAATAACGTGAATCGATGAAGCCACTCATAGTTCAGAGAATTTGAACAAAAATTCATTATACTTGCAACAAGATGACAAGAATAGCGATGAAACATGTACATACCATAGGAAAATTCTTTTTTTTTTAATGCTGATGCTTTTAAATCTAATGGCAAGACGATGCCATCCGCACCTCTAAAGACTCTTTTGTAATCAATGATAGAATTTTTACACTTATACTCGTGCGTCGTTATCATCTTCCGCAAACGTTAAGTTGGTTTTACTGGTAATAATAATTGAGGCAATGATTGATTGTACGTGGAACAAAGCTTAATTTGGAGAAGGCCGAGAGTTCGTCTCATGTGAATCAAGCGGCAGGCGTAATCGTCCACAGGAACATCCTTCGAGAAGACGGAAAACTCTAAAATGAACCTCTAGAGGAAGCAATTAATAATGGAATATTAATGTTTAATCGGCTCTATAAAATATCTTTTGCGAGCAATATACAGCAATTGTGCAAAGCTTTTTCTTGTAAAGCAATGGATTTGTTCCCTGCAAACCCGCGGACAGAAAGCGACGACTCCGCTTGTTATGGTCGGATATTATGCCGAGTTCTCCTTTTGATACTAAGTGTCCTACAGAAAGGTTTTTAAGTTTTCAGTATTAATGTTGACATTTAAGTGAGTGATTAGTCTTTCTTACAGCTCGTTAAATTAGCGAGATAAAAAATAAAGAAAATAATACGAAGAATCGGAAGCAGTTAAATTTGCTCTCTTTCCTGAACTATTAGTACGTTCTGGAAATAAATTTTATTCGAGATACTCATCAGCAGTCTGCTAAGCGCACCTACTCTTCGGCGGAAATTCGTGTAGAGAATAGCGTATAAAGTCGAAGCAGGAATCGGATCAAGAGCGGATGCTCTCCCAGAATTGTAAGCTTCACACATGAGGAAGAATAAAAGAATGATGGATTGCATGAAATATATCGGGCTCTTAGAAACAAATTAAATGTTTTACTGTCGTAATGATGGAGTTCCTTGATGTAATAATGCAATTGCTTTCATTACTACACGCAAAATATCTTCCCAAAAATATGTGTATAAAGATGTGCACTGTTAAAATGGGTCAAAACATTCGGCAGAGAAAATGGCCTCACTCGCAAACAAATCGAAATAAATTTCCTCCCGAAACTTCGTATCCTTGGCAACGACCACCATAGCCGGAGAAACGTCCAAGAAACTAATCGTCGCTGAAAAAAATCCTAAACTGCTGCTTCCGCGTTTTGCAACCGCACTGACAACACTTCGGAAAGTCGCTCATTTTCGCTTCAACCATAAATACATAAACTTAAAGGAGTGGAACATGGAGGAGCTTTCGTATTACTTGAGAGGAAAACGTCACATCCGTGTGCGGAAGCTAATTAGAATGAGTGCACTGAGTCGACTTGTTGAACTTGGCGTACCTTTGGAAGAGGTTTTGCGACACTCCTGAGTCCGGGAAAAGAGCGGGCCTCGCGCCGCTCCTCCTTGTTTCCCGCCGGCGCCACTCTCGTCGCTCCCAAATCCCCTCTCCGTGATGCTGGGACTCCGACTGAGGGATGGATACTCCGCAAACGCACACCATGCTCCCCTCCCCTCCACGCTCCCTCTACATCCCCTTCTACGTACCCTTCTGCATCCTCCCATTTCCTTTCCTTTTCTCACCAATCCTCGTCTTTCTCTGCCCATATCTTCTATCTCATATACGTTCCTCCACATTATATCTCACGTTCTCTCAGCCCCCTCCCTCTACTTTCCTTTTATTCTCTCCTCCCCTTATTTTCGTTCTCCGGTTACCCTTTGTTCCACCATTCCCGTTTCCTTTCGCTCCCAACACCCCCATTTATTGCCATCCCGCCACTCACCCCTTCCTTTTCCCTCCTCTTTCATCCCCTTCAAACTTCCCATCTTATGTCTCCCCTTCCTCCTCCGTATCCTCCTCATATGTCAGATCCTTTCCCACACGAGGGCGCTTTTCGGCTATTCTGTTTACGCCCTCCCCTCTTCGCCCCTCCTCTTTCAATCTCTTTCCCCTCTTTCCGACTCACCACTTCCGATCTCTCTTTGCTTTCACGCTAACCCACTCCATTACGCTTCTCTGTCGCCGCCACTCGCTCACTCCACACACCTCTCTTTTATACCTCCTTCAAGTATTTTCCCTCTTCTCTCTCCTCCTCGTATCGATCTCTGCATCTCTGCCACCTGCCGTCATTCCGCGTAAACTTGGCGCCTCGATATTTTCGGACGTATCCATTCTGGCTTTTTGTTTTGGCGGCTGTTGATGTCGGAGATAATTAATCGGTAATTGGCGGTGGAGACGGAAACCCATTGGCCTCAAAGACAACCTTAATATTGTCGGGTGTTAACGGATTACTTTGTTTCTAGTGAACTCATTTGCCGACGTCATTCTCAAACTTCTTTGCGGGAAAGAATCGATCTTTGCGCGTTTCCTTTGGTGGCTTTTTTTCCTAAGATGCGTCTATCTCGTTTCCGGCGGCCGATTTATCTGGTTTCTGCGCTTTCCGCTCGGGATGAAATTCATGGAATTTGGGATTCATTCGAGCCAAGATGATGAATGGCTGAATGGTGCTTGCGAATTAATTTATGCGAAACATACCGCAGTCTTCGCCTCCATACAAGCAAGTTATCCGATATTAACATTAGAGACACACTTACATAAATACATTTAAGATGTTATAATTAAGTACGTTTCCGCAGGATTTGCTTTTGAGATATTTCTTAAAACGGAGATGTTTCATCAGTAAATTCTTAGGGAAACTATATAAGAAAAATTCAATTATGGAAGAATACTCTATATTTTTATGAAAGTATAATTAGAATTATAATAAAATGGTGCATTAGGCGATACATTTCTAGGAAAAGGTAAAAATTATTACATAACTAAGAAAAATTTAGAGCATTATTCAGGTTTCAAAAAGTAATTTTCATAAAAGATAAAATTTTCAATGAAAGACAGATTTTTGCCAATTTACCACAGAAAATTTTATCTTATCCCGGGGTCAATGATATTAGTAATTAAGAGAGTATTTCAGAATTCAAATTCACATTTTAAGTATGATCCCTTTTACAGAGTTTCTATCTTAAATAACAGAGCTCTCTTCCTAATAAATGCTGTTACTAGACCTAAATTAGATTTAGAATCCTTAAATGCAAATGATTTTAACAGCGCTAATTTATCCACTTTGTCATTTATTTTCGAAAAAAATGCTCGATAATTGAGGTAGTGGGTACCATTTGTTAGGAAGTAAAATACAATCCTGAACCGACCAATGTAATGAATAATGCAGCTAACGAGTAATAAGTAGCTCTATTGACTTCATCGAATACTTGTATGAGTAATTATCATTTTGTAATTAAACGAAATGTAGGAAATGAGAAGTAGTCTGTCAAATTTTGAGTATTCATTAAGCTATTCTTAGACTAATTTTAAATGATATTGAATATTTCAATTGTCAAAAAGTGCTTTAACAGCTCAAGTAATTAATTCATTTCACCGATGACGAACGCGTTACTCACATGGCTATACAGATTTTCTCAAAACTATTTGTGTGAAACTCAGAAGTAATTCGCAATTGCTTTATTTGTCGACATACTGCTATAATTTTAACTAACGAATAAGGATACATAATTTGCACAAGTCAATCGTAATACATGGCGATTAGTGTTTATTATTTATTTTCCTATTCCAATTGCAATTTCAACAAGTGGCGATGCGGTTTTATCACATAACCTCTTTTAATAATGTCTTAAATCTTTTAATTTTTAATGAAAAATAAACGTCATTTTAAGATTTAAGAGTCAAATTCCCTATTTTGGGAAAGAAGAGTGCAATTCGCAAAAAGCGTCAAAAAATCACTTTCCCTTCAAGAAAAACATTTCATCACGAATTATCCTTCCCTCATCGTTTCTCGCCTTTTGCTCCCGGTTGCTTCAAGCATCCCGGTTTTGGGTAAGTTTCGTTTCTACAAACTTCTCCCCTTTCTCCGCCGGGAGAGTAGTTTACTCCGCTATAGGATTCCTCGCCTTCTCTCTCAGTCTGAGCAGAAATTTCAGCTTCGCTGCTGGCGTTTTACCAATTTATCTAGTTCCAGTCCCCTGCAGCTCACATTTTTGCTATCGGACGCGATATCTTTTTTTTCGAGTCGGCTTCCTCCAAGCCACCATGTTTTATTTCCGAGTTACTCCGAAAGAACTTTGGTTACGAATTTTCTACTCTTTTATGTCAATTCCGAATCGTGTAGTTTCTATAAATTGGAAAAAATAGATAACGGGGAATAGGCGACTTCCAGACGGCGTACTTGAAATGAATTTCAACGTTACGACGTCATCATTTCGCATACTGCTGTTCTGAATTCGTCTTTCAGTACCTACTGAATGTAATAGATTTCTCACGAATGACATCTACGATTATGATCCGCCTAACTTTTTCTGTCGCCGTCTACCGATCTTTTCTACACGCATAGACTTAATCACAAAAATTCGATTCCGTAATTCGTGATTTTTGAAAGAAATTTGATAATAATATCGAAAACTTAATGTCTTCGAATAATATTTGATTCGATACTCGCAAATTACACACCAAACTTAATATTTATGGGAGAAATTAAGTGAGAAAGCCACTGCATAGTAGCAGAAAGAAAGCAGAGGAAATAGGCATAGAGAATCATCCTTTAAAATTATCAAGCAATTCTTTAAAAGACGGTAGCTGTCTGTCTTCATTACTTTCGATGGATCATTGAAGATCTTAGAGTCGGAATTACATCGATCGTTTCCGCGGCTCCAGTGCCATAAATTGTGCTCCAATCCTGTTCACGCGAAGTGATTTACAGATTTCCCATCTCTGTGACGGGCTTTGAGTCGAAAAGAAAATCCGATGGGATCACGGAGGGAAGGTTTACAGGGGAAATTCATCCCAAAAAGAATTCTTCCGATCGGATTAGTGTACATAGGAGCACCGGAAACCAGCCAAACAGCGGAAAACGTTGAAACGATAAAAATTTAGACGAATCTTTGGGATGAGACACAAAAGAGAACATTCCAGAGATATTACAAGTTAGAATAGCGTTCTGCAAAAACGTCTATAATCACAATGAAATCTATGGATTATATCTCTGGATAGAAAACTATTATTATTGTACCTTTTATTCTGCGAGGTTAGGCCGATGTGGATCTCTGTTACACCTAACCACTGAAGTCAAAGATGATACCGCTCAGACAATCACAGTTAGAATTAGAAATTAGATACAAAAGAAAAATGTGATAAGATACACTAAAAGACAACAAAAAAGATAACAAGTTTGGGATGTGAGGAAAGACTCCGCAACCGAAGGTCTGCAGGTACATGTAGAAGAACGAAAGAAACTCGCAGAAACATGGAAAGAAATAACTTCAATCGTGTCTAACATTACATGTGATTTTAGTTTTCCAATGCTTCGGTTCCGTCCTATAATGGTGTGACATGGAGTCAGCAGCTCTGCACAACATATTATACATATTTTTTTAAGCCTGAACTGATTATTTAAATTTCAAACTTGTTTTCTATCTCTAGAATCGTTAAGTTTACTTTGGTAATAATAAATTTGAGTTTTCCTTCTCTAATTCTCTTACATAATTTCATGTATAACTTGTCTACTCTTAGTTCATTAAAACTATTTCCAGGATTGAACTTTAATTAGGGAATTTACTATATTACTATCTATGTAATCATAGACATATTTATCTTTTTTATTATACATCAATTTTTGAGTTATTAATTTCAATCCTATCTAACAATGGTATGGTAATCTGAGTTTTATAATCATACTATCAGGTACTTGTACTTATATTATCAGGTTAATAGTAACTAATTATAATTTTTATCTGTATTTGAATTCATTTACATGAATAATTTACTCATTGTTAACTGTGGCATTGTTAAACCTTTCCCGTTTTCGGAAATTCTGAGGAGACTGAAAAAACATGCGCTTTGTTTGCACGCGTGGGCGTCTCTCCTGTGTGCAAATCAGATACCCCCGAGCAGTGGGATAACGAAACAAAGCAGACTTAAGACACTCTTGATGAGGAGCACGTGCGAACGTTTTCATGTTTTTACTGTTTTAAGCCCCACTCAGTTGTGTATTCCGAGTTGTTCGATGTTAATTAGCACGTTATCTATCTCAAGTGGAAATTATCAAGTAGTTTCGCTAAAGTAGTCTTAGGTTAAAAGAAATGTACCCAAAACACAGTAAACTTCCAACACCCAAAATCATTTATTTTTAAGAGCCTGATTATCATCAGATAGAATAAATCTGTCGTGGTTTTCGCCGCATAAAATGATTCCTCATGAACTTTGTTGTTACGCTGTTCTACCCCATTAACAGAACGAGGTCCTCCAATCTCTCTTTGCGAGAACCCGATAGTTTTATAATACCTTTCCGAGGTTGTTTAATTGTGTAATTAATTCGGTTGGGATCCCGAGTTGAAGACCCTTAGTGATGGACGGAGGGATCCAATTCCGGAAAGATAGATGACCGCGGGAAGGCGGGACTATAATGCGGGTGGGCAGCATCCGCGCGGACGCCGATGGGGAGGAAGTTAAAGGGAGCGGAAAAGAGCCAAAAAAAGGAGAGAAACTGTGTGCGGGAAGAAGAGGCACTTAGAGAGATCGATCACCGCAGAAAGGAAAAAAATCCCGCCTCTGAGGTTAAAGATTTATTCCATTGCCCGCCTTTCGCTTCATGTGTACGGAGATTCCCGCAGAGTGACCCGGAAGGACGGTGCGGTGGCCGTCGCTCTACTTCCGGAGCGCCGTATGCTGAGCCGAGCGCCTCGTAGGCGTGTTATGTTTTCCTCGGCCTCGGAACTGATTTTATGTTCAAGTTTGAGGAGTATCTAAAACTATACACAATGCATAGAATACGTAGAATAACTAGTTTTCGAAGACCGTACGTGAGCAGAATTCCTCAGAGAGTGGGAACTGAGCTGAATAAAAGAGGGGTCGAGGGTCCGATATCATTCTCCCTTCTTTGGTACTTTGTGATTACTCTAGGACTAAATCCTTTGTAAAGATGGACTCGATCTATATTCTGTTCGAGATCTTACATTTTTCGTATCATAGATACTGCTACAATATCAACCTTCACTTTAAAAAAAACATCATTTCCATATTGCTGCTCTTCTCGGGTTTCCTTCAAGTCGTGCTCTTTCTCCTTAAGTCGCAAAAACTCAATAGCTATAAGAATATTTAAAATTTCTTAGTAACTACTAATTAAACCTTTGAAGATTTACTGAAATTGTATTACCTATTTAATCGAATGAATATTGTCAATCATCTTGAGCAAGGCTCTCAAATTTGTTGGCCAAATTTGCAGAGGAACCCTAACCAGAATAGAAAGAGCCTCTAAGTACTGAGAACATGCGCTCCAATTCATGTGAACCATGAAGCGTGCTAACATAGATTTATACTCATTGATTGTTTAACTTCATTATTGTTCATATGCATGTAATTAAGACTAGTAAAAGGTATAGGGATGCTTTTTTTAACGAACCATGAAATTGCGGATTAACGAATCTATCATTTGAAAAATATGAGTACCTTTTTTCTTTGAAATTTGTTCATATTTAATACTTAATGAGCTCAAATGCAGTGAAACACCGAAAAAGAATGAAATTGTGTTAAACGGTTTATTCGACGAGAGCAAAGAAACATTCGGTTGTTTTCATTCGGTCGATCGCACTGCTGCCACACAGAACTAATGTCCCCTCGCACAGGACAATGACGTCACAAACGGGGAGGTACCTTAAGAACGCAATAGGATGGAGGCCCGCACTGAATAAAATAATTCAGAAATTTCCATGTTCTTGGCCCTCCTTTATTATCTCTCTTTCTCTTTCGGGTTTCATACCATACAGAAGTTTCTTTTAATAAAGGAAATGATTGCTTAAACCTTGGTTGTATTATTACTCCACCTCTGCTCGAAAGTTATAATGGAGAATTTTAACAACGGAACGTAACTTTTAATGCAAATTTCTATGAAAAAATGTCACCTAATTTTACGAACTCCCACTTTAAAGACCTCTTCAATATGAGTTTATTCGTTAAGCGAATTTACCAGTATGTGAAACCACATTTGCTGTTGATATTTATTATAAAGACATGGGAGAGAACCTGATATAATTTTCACTTTCCTAGTTGTTCCTTTCTGATTTTTCTCGTCTCTAACGGTTTCTACGTTGACGTTCAGCTGGTTTACCTCCTATCTCTACACGTTTTACCTTCACAAATATTACTTGTAGCTATAAGCCTGAAGAAATTAAAAGATATCGGAATTATTAGAAATTTGGACGTAAGGACGGAGTAAATCAACAAATAGAGAACTTGAAGAAATAGGAAATGATTTGCTCACTGCTCTCCCAAGCGTATTGCGTTCGTTAGACAGATATACTGTTTGCATGTATGCTGTTGTTGACAATACAACTTCAGCGGAGATGAGGCAAATGAAGAAGGAATTTCTTGTGTATGAGAGGAATTGCTTGTAGTACTTTTGTGGAGTTGAGGGTCTGTACTTATATCGAGAATATTCGAATGTTGAAATGATTTAGCACCTATTAATTAAAGACGACAAAATTAAGTATATCATGCACACCTGAAAAATATTATAAGTAAATCTTAGTATAAATTCGCTTTAATTTATCCATAAAAATATAAATATGAAACTTCATGACTTAGGAACGAATCTATAAACCGACAAGAGTGCAACTACATTGGAGTTCTGAATTGTAGGTTATTTGCATTCATTTGAAGTTAAATGATAATAAAAATAATAAACGTCTTTAATTAGGCGAAAATGAGACAAAATTTTTTCATTTCCATCTAGCGTATGAAGAGTTTAAGAAAACGTTTGTTTTTGTTATTCCCTTCGATTATATATGATTTTCCTACGTTATTGCGTAATAGCTTTGGAATCAAAAAGAAGATAATTTAATTTTTAAAACTCGATATTGATATTGTCTGTTTATCTGATACTGTTAGTTGCTGAAATATTTTATTTTTCCTGAAACTTTGTTTCGGATGATGAGACGTAATACCTACATCAGGAGGTAGATGTGGGGGAACCAATGAGTAATGCAGCTGTAGGGAAATCAACTTATCGTGATAAGATATCTTTTGATGCTCTGAGCGATAAGTACTCGTATTTGTTGGGAATCAATGGTCTTCTGGAAGCCGCATGAGATAAAATCCCAAACTGAATAGTGAATAAGCTGAACGAATGCCCGTGAGCCAATAGGGCTTTCTGCGTAGCCTCTAATTCAACCCTCAGCTAGTCTCCGCATCTTTGCAATGTGGGATTACCGTGGAGGGGAATCAGAAATGGGCTCCGTAACGCTACAATGAGCCGAGTGATAAGAGAGGTTTCAACGGCTTTGGCTGGGCTCAGAGGTGATGTTATCACATTTCTCATTTCCGAACCAAACCAAGTCGTAATAGTTGGGAATGGCGGATTGTGAGAGAATGCTTCCGCGCATGTGCAACAGGAGGATCGCATCGTTAGGAAGCTTTGAGAGATTTCTCGTGCATTCCTATGTGCAGATTAAAAGTTCCAACATTTTGTTTGATGGAGTAATTCCTGGAGCTTCCTGCTATTACTTCGATAGTTTCGTGAATGAAAGGTATAGGAAATGCAGAATTATGTGATATCATTCTCTTCTGAGCAAAATCCATCGCAAATATTTTAATTGATAATTTAACTAGTGAATTTTTCTCAGCTCCTTTTCATTTTACACATCGTAAACATATTTCTCTGGAAATAGCTATTTGTGGGCCTCCAGATAGCCATTAAAGTAATGCATTCGACTACGACGAAAGCGGTTCCGGGATCGATTCCCGGTGAGCGCTCACGTGCGAAATAATCTTAGCTGTCGAAGCACTTTAAATATTACTTCTATTAATAGCTATTTGGTTGTGAAGACTTACTAGTACAACTTATCATCATAGCTCTTATCGGAACAAAATTATAGGATCTTTCGAAGATGTAGCGATTGGTCACGTGTCGGTATTATTTCCATTTAAGTAAAATAAGAGCTTCGGATTGGGAACAACGTAAAGTTTAAACAATTGCCAAGGAATCTATGAAACTAAAATTGGAAATTCATAAGAATAAAGAAGCTTTATTTTTATTCTTACAAACTGTCACAAGATATTTGAAAAAACGACCCACAGAAATCTGAGAGGTCGCCGCATTCATGTTAAATGTGCCGAAAGCCCGGCATTTTGATGTTCGCAGTCAAGCTACTCCTTGTTCACGGGTGAAAATTTGCTTTACAGAGCGTGATTTGCAACTCATCAATGTATGATAATTACCGCTTACCAATAGCTGTGTGTGACAGCTGTATGCCCATTGTTAAATTTGATGGTTCTCGCACTCCTTCCAAATGCCGTAAATACTCGATTTTAATCGCCCTTAGCGCGTATTGTACGCAAGGGTTAATTCTTCCATTTTTGACGATGACGTAGTGCTTGGAAAATGGGTTTTGAAATTAATTCTGGAAAATTTAAAACTTTTCAAAATCGGATTTCATATAATAAATGCCATCAACTTCGATAAAAATCCGTTTTGATTCGCTTAACTGCTCTTATAGTGTTAAGAAAGAAGGGAGAGAAGAATGCTCGAGACGAGGTCAAGGTCTAGCGTTTCTAAAATAAAACGAGCCTCATGTTCCTAGAGATGCCTCTTTTTAGTTGGATCTTTGAAGGCAGAATTTCATTTCATTTTTCGCATGCTATGGTTGACTTTATAGAAGTCGGTTTGAAAGATCAAATAACATCGTTGTTGTTAAAGTTTATCCCTCATTTTAATCTAAATCATGAGCCTTACTATTTGTTAAATATTAGGCTTAAACAAAGCTTAAACTGCAGCTCAAGTCTTTATAATTTCTCAGCCCAAGCCTAGGAAAGATGTTAGGGAGGATAAATTTTATCCTCAACAAAACTGGGGTCTGGAAATAGAGCAATTCTTTAATAACATTAAATGCACTGTAAAAGGATATGCCATTTCATGAGACGAATAATATACTTTTGAACATACATAATTTATTCCCAGTGGAATATAAAGTTGAACTAAAAGCATTTAATTTGTGCAAAACAGAAAAATGTACAGGAATCTGTGTGCATCCTGCGTGGCTCGATAGATTGTTTGCAACAAATGGGTGGATGCACTTAGCAGAGATGGATAGTTTGAGAATGTTAATAGGTATGTGTGGTTTTACTAATGACTGTCAATAAGCATGTGTTAATTTAATAAACGATACAGACTCAGGGCTAACCTTGTGGTAATTATTAATATTAAACATATTAAAACGCTCCATTACTGTGCACTACGAAACCATGGTTGTGTGTAGATTGTTTTTCTGTGGTATAGTAAAAAGTTCACAGTAATGGAGCGTTTTAATATGTTAATTTAATATTTGGAATGTCAATTTATCAAATGGAATGTTAATACGCATAATTATTTTATGAATAGTTGTATCATCATGATCCCGCAGTTTACATCCGTGTGTAAACATCATTTTGAATTGAGGAGAAAATTTGAACGTTTGTTGCTGTTAAAGCATAATAACTTTCTATTTTGTTACGAACATATAGAAAAAGCACATAAAAGTTGGCAATCATATGATGAAAATTCAACATGAAATCGCGAAGACTGATGGTGACTTGAATTAATTTTCCCACTTGCCGAGAGCTAAAGTTAATATAAAATACTACTTAGAATAGGAGAACTGTCCAGTTCAACTTCATTCAGTTAAATATGTGTGAAATGCATTTTTAAGTGGTTAAAATTATAAATCAATGGTTAGTCGGTCTTATTTTGGATTTTATTAGAGTAGATTATTTATGAAATTGAAAAGATTTTCTATTATATTAATGTGTTTTATTAAATAAAAAGTTTATAACGGCTTTTAGAACTTATTTTGATAGTTCTAAAAGTCTTTTTTAAAAATTAATCTTGAAAGACGATTAATTCCCCGTGAAAGGTGCCAAGGCTGTGAGGTGGTAGGAAAGTCGTTAATGTAGAAAAGTTTCATCTGAAGCCTGAAAGCCTGAAGCTGCCATACTTACATCGTTAGATAACAGGTTCTGCCTCAAATTGCAATAATGAGCAGCGGCGGTAAGCTCTTACAAGAGAAAATTGTCCTAGGACTAATATTTCAAGAGGTTACATCGCTTGCTATACCTTGTTAGAGTCTTCATTTAGCTAATTGGTAGCAGTGAACATTCAATGAAGTTTAAAAGGTTTTGGAATTATTCATTATGAGATTACAACTCACTTAATTTTATTAGAATCACTCCATCTCTTTACAGACTTAAGTTGTAAGTGGAGCCTGTATACTGTTTATATGATTATTCCTCTTTTATTTGCCATTCTTGTGTGTTTTTGTGAATAGTCGTACTACAACTCAAATATTGGTTTACTCTAATTCTGTTTACAATACACGAAACCAAATTCGAGCTAAAAGTTTAATTTAAGTTTAATTAATTTTAAAATTCACGTAATCTGAGTATCTCAAGAATTTGCTTACTTTTTAATTTAAAATAATTAAGCATTTTCTTACTTTGCTTTACGTTTTTGAAGCAACGGGAAACTAATTTTTATTGAAGGTGGGCTTTGTTTTCATAATTCGATGAGACATAATTCATAGAAACTCGAGAAATTATTTTTATTGTGAATAACATGAATCTTTAGTTATACACAGGGCTGTGGAGTTGGAATAGATTTTGTTTCGAGTCGAAGTTGGGGTCGAGTGGGATAAAATGTACAGACCCTTATTCCCGTGGGCCAACAATGAAAGAGGATTTCATTGATGGTATTGATTTTCTCCTACATAAAATAAATATGTAATAATACAAATTATATGTAAATGTGTTAATAATGTAGCAGTATTTTGTATATTATTCGGATTTTTTCTTAGATTTTTCTTTTCTTTTTAGATTATTATTCAGATTTTTCTCTTAAATAAATCAAATTTCTGAATTTAATTTGTGTGGAGACAGTTCGGAGCTGCAGCCGGAGTCACTTGTTAAAAACAGGAATCAGAGTTGAAGTCCGAGTCAACAGTTGGGAAACAGAGGAATCAGAGTCGGAGTGTTCTGTTGGAACTGAGGTGTCAGAGTCGTCGGTTGAAAAACACAGTAGTCGGAGCCTGGACTACTCGACTCCACGACCATGTTATAAGTTTGGGGATATATCTTAGCCATGGCTAAATATGACAAGGAATAGATATTTATGAAATAATTTTATACGAACTGAATATATTGGAAGGATATTGGAAATGAACGTTTAAAAGCCCAAATAGAATACAACGAAAGCAATACTGAGCGCTCTAGTGCACAAAATATCCTTCCATGAATGGATTTAAACCATAAATAGATCAACTCATAGGTATAGCGTAAGAAGAAATAAAATCAACGGTATACCCAAAAAATATCCCTTGAAATTCCTTTGGAAAACGCCTTCGAAGCTGTTCTAGTGGCAAAAAGGAAAAATAATCCGGAGGAATTGTCAGAACGAACTGAAATGTTGTCGACTCATTTGAAAATCTCGGAATCACTCTTACAAATAACTTAAGCTGTAGCACACATATCCGAAAATCTGCGCTAAAGCAACCAAAAAGCTCGGTTTTATAAAACTCATTTTAGGTAGATGCGTTGTAAAGGTTAGAGAGCGACATTTTTTCACCTTAGTCAGGCTCCATCCGGAATATGTGGCGAATACATGGTATCTAGCAGTTAAAATATATACTGGGGAACTCGATAAAGTACAACGCAAGGCGATACGATTTGTTAAAAATTGCTACGAAAAGAATGTGTTACGTAAATGTTCTCAGACGCAAATTCTTGAAAGAAAGGAAATTAGAAGTTGGGCTGAGATTGCTTGATAACTTTAAAGAAAGTGCAGTTTCAGAGAAATATATGCGGAGAGAAGTAGATCCGAGAACATATATTTTTATGGATTCACTCTCTCCGGGATCGACGCGACAACAATAAGCTAAAGAGGTAACTCGAACCCTTAGTATGTACACCCCCTGCCACAGGCTGAAAGGCGGCTTGCAGGGTATATATGTGGATGTAGATGTGAAGTTATTTCAGTCCATTAAACAAACGGAAACAATACTATACTATACAAATGAAAACCAAATTGTTTAGTTAATTCTTAAATTAAGAGTGGCTGGCGATGCATGGCAGATGAATTACACGGAGGGAGATTATCTCCATTCATGGGAGATAAGAGCATTTATGGAAGAATTTTAGAGAATAAAAATTGTATGGAAAATTATTAATTTCTTGCCTCTGGGCTTAAAAGAGCTTGACCGAGAGCAGACAGAATTTCAACCTTTTCTGAAGTACAACGTAGCACATTATCCTACTCGCTGTGATAGTGATAAAAAACATGTCTGTTTTTTATCTACCGACTCATGCAGTCAGACAATACCTAGAGATTATCATGCATTATAAAATAATACACTCTGGTGATAAACCGGAAGTTGCTCTCCTGAGAAATTAATGCTAACAAATAACGTCGCGTTCCACTGTTGCCCAAAGTAAGCAACCTTATTCGAGGAAGCGGTAATTCAGCGGATGCTATATTTTATCTCCAAGTTTCATTTCAATGCACGTTTAGAGGCTCTTTAGCTTCCATTATACTGCAGAATGGACTAAGTGTGCGGAAGTCTTGCGCTCCGGCTGCCATTACAGAAGGAATAAAATCGAAATTCCAGTTATTTGCCACTCCGCAACAAAGCGTAAATAACGGCACTGTGGTGAATTAAAATTAATAATCATCTATTCCTTTGAGATATTCATGAGACTACTCGTTATGGTACTTTTCCTCTTATCTAATTTTTTTATCAATTCTCGGATCGATAACTGAAGACGAATTTCTCGAACCATTTCCTTAAACGTGATTATTGTAGTGTCTTGTATCTTATAACGCCACACCAAGTAGACCTGGTAGTGTGTTTAATTAATAGGTATAATCTCTGTCCTATCCTATCCCCTCCAACTATCCTATCTGATCCTTACGGACTACATCCATGATATCGTTGGGTTAAAATCATCGATGAACTAACTTTTTTTTCTCGCGAGCCATATTTTACGCGTTATTTTTACGGGCCATATAATACTGAAATTATTTCTTCAAGCATCAAATATAAATAAAAATTATTGATAAAAATAATTCGAACATGCCCTACTTAATGTGACCACATTAACAGCAACCCAGTGATACAAACGAAGTAAAATGAAAGAAGTTGCGTATTGCTACTGCATTATACAGAAAGCAACGAAATTTATTACAACTGCTTTGAAGGCCGAATAGGATTCTAAAATGAGCCGAATGGCTCGTGGAGTTTGTACACCACTCACGTCACGTGCTCTACGTCACTGAATGAAATCTAGAAGATCAATCAGTTTCACCAAATAGTAAAACTTTTTTGAGTAAACATAACATTTCTGTTAGAAGATTAAATCGCTCCTTTTGCCATTTTGGAAAGTCCTAGATTTGTTGAACCTCTACAAGTCACATGCACATTTAACAGCCATCATCTTCATGGGAAGAGGATTACTAAAGGGGATCCGGAGGGGCTGAGGTTTTTAAAATATGAATTTGTGGATGGAAGGGGTGAAGGGGAAGGTTTTCCTGCGTGATATGGAGGTGGTCTTTTGGTTTCACCTGCTTTTCGGAAAGGTGTCTCGAAATAATACGAAGTCTTTATAGTGTTTTAACCCTCTAATTCATAAACAGCCGTGTTCCAATTTCTTACAACATCGGAGTGTTTGGAAAAAGACAGCTTAGTACCATATTGGAATAAATTATTAGTAAACATATATAAATAAACATATTGGAATAAATTATTAGTAAACAACGTTTGTGGGTGTTGCATGGAATCTAGATGTAAAATATCTCTAAATTGAGGATAAGGACTCTATTTACATACCTTTTTGGGAAAAGTTATTTATGAGTAAGTGTCATTCCTGTTTCAGAACACTCTTAAAATTCATACAAGCGTAGCCAATTATTTATACAAAACTAAAACAGCTCTGAAATAAGGTTGGAAAATAGTGAATGACGTTGATATGGGACGTTATTTCTTTCAATTTTTTATCGTAAATATTTTCAAATAAATGTTTTTTAGAATCTAACATTGTACATAGTACATTATAAACCAAAGGTAAAATTTCTTGGGTATTTCTTGGAACCTTATTATTTTTTATATTTATATTTTACTATTCCAGCTTATATGCCAGCAGATTATAGTTACTATTCCAGCTTCCAGAAAAAATGTTTATTACTGGCATGAGTTCCACTTTTTTATTGTTCCAACTTTAGAGTCTTTGATTCCCAATGAATTCACTCAAAATTCTTTTATAAAATCGGAATTTATAATTGAACATTTAAATGAAGTTTTACTATGTAATGGAAAAGGTAGAGAAAAAATAGGCTACGTGACGTTACTTGACTCAGCTTAGGGAAATTAGCGCAATCTACGGCTGCTTTCTCGCTTATGGAAAAGCCGAACTCCCAGAGCTTTCGGCTGATTAATCCTTTGTCAGCCACGAAATAGTTACCAGTTGCTCTTGTTGAGGTGAGGCGAAGGTCGAGGAGAAGTAGAGGGAGGGTGGGGAGCAATCCACGAATGAAGTGGTAAAGGGTAATGGTGTGCGATTGGAGAGAGCCAAAGTGAATGTGAGGAGGGATTAGGGCACGTTTAAGGCTGAAAGGAAAAAATTACAGTTGAATGCGTTCACATCTGAATTTGAAAAATAGGGAAAAAATAAGGAAAAACCTTCCTTTGGAAACAACAGCAAGTGATTTGTGATTCTTTGAAACGTTTACAGTGTTTGCCTCGCAAAGTAGAGCAAAATTTACTTTAATTATTTAATTGCATAAAAAATGAACCGAAAAAAATTGGAAAGAAGACCAGCGATTCATCCATTTTATGATATGAAATTGTTTTTCAAGCGTAGCCAACTGTACGGCTAGCAAGTTTCAAGGTTCGGTTCTCTTCCGTAAAGGGAAAAGCACTAACTTGCTTTTTTCTGATGTAACCTCGTCACTATTATTTTTAATGGCCACACGAGTTTAGTATGTTAGACTATGAATTCCAGCGTGTAGTTTGAACATGAAGTAGTCTAATTTCATCTATGAGCTCTTGAGATTCAACCAGTAGTAGATTAGTATTTTTCAATTAAGTTCGAAGAACTGGATTTTATGTAACATTTAGGTTCGCCGATGAATTTAATCGATTCGATGCCGAATCGAGTTAATACAAATTGTAAATCCAATATTCGTGTAGAAACTTTGTAATTCTACCACGACAGTGATTTCTAGAGTAGAATTATTCCTTTCAAAGGGTGCATGGCTTCAAGTTACCGAAATATGATATTATTGATTTGGATTTGATATTTTCGGCCTAATCTAAGAGTAAATTTTAGAAATGAGCAATTTTTTTTCGGATTGATTACGTGGTCTACGATAATGATTTTGATGAATAATGATTTTGTCTGACTTTAAAAATATTGTCACTTGGATGAAATGATTCGTTTGGAAGAGATTTTCATTTAAAAATTCAAAATTCGCCTCCCAAAAAACTCTAAACTGCGATTTCCAAAAGAGAGAGAGCTGTTTAAAATTTGAAGAGTGGATTATTGATTTGGACGACACTTGAGTTATGGAATGGACACTTATTATGTGAGGGTTGTATAAGTTATATTTATGAAGTGAAAAGTTGCTATTCTGAGTGTGAGTAACTATTTCTCATTCTGTCTGATAACCTTTTTAAAACAACAAATACTATAAATCCGCAACTCCTGGTTGCGGATTTATTATTGAGTGGTTTCAGAAAACACTCTATCGAACGCATTCCTAAAATCCAAGAAAAAAGAGCCTGTTCTCAAGCCCTCTTTGGCTCGCATTATTTCTTGATTAATATCTCTTGAGAGCCAATTGACTATCATGGGTGCCTCTTTTACATATGTTTGCAACGGCTCATCTGTTCATCTGACCTTGGAGGTGAAAGGACGTGTTCTCCTGAGCAATGTCAGCGACCCTAAGCTGTCGGACCGTCCGTTAACGAACTAACTCTCTCACGACATTCGTCTCATTTCCCCGATTTGTCGAGGGAAATAGATTATTTCTCGAGAAATTCTAAGTAGAACAAAGCTTTATATTCCTTGCAATTTCTTCATCTTAAAAATAACTGTTGTCATTTACTTTTAGAAGAGTTTTCCTATGTCATCTCTATTCTAATAATAATCCGTCTAATTAATTTATTTTCAGTTTCTTTGTGACAAATTCATTTTATTGTTGTGTATATTTTACCTTTCCTCAACTCAAATTTTTTATAGCTTACGCTCCCTACAGAATGCGTTTACAAGCTTCAAATTGATGCCTCTGCCTTTTATTTAAAATTTTGTTAAACTTCTCTGGCTCACCATCTTTGTTAACAATCTCACTAATCATGCTGCTTACATTTATAAATATTTCCCAAGCATTTTAATAATAACTTAATCGCTCTTTTCCATCGATACTCCTTTTCTTGTACTACACCATAGCATATTTGTTCTCTTTATTGTGAGTGCATGTAATACATTTTCCTTTCATTAGTTTTCAAACTTAGCTCAGTTCGTACGTTCTTTTTTCCTTTTGCAACATCTCACTTTAAGGTAAATTCCTCGCGCACAACTCGTAAAACTCAGAAAAGTTTGTTATTTTAAGAGCTGCATTAGGATGCCTTCTTTTAGACAAGGTGCTTCCAGGCAACCACGATCTGCGGCCGGCACGCGGCCTATTCTGTAGGCCCAGTAGATTGCTCTATTTTGGAGGTTTCATAAAGTTTTCTAAGCCAACCCTCTTTTTGGGGTGACTTTGCTCTCAGACGCAGCTTAGGAATGCTTGAAAGAGAGGAGATTAGAAGGCAGGCTGATATTGCTTGATAAATTCAGAGAAAGTGCATTTGCGGAAGAGGTCGCATAATCGGTATTATGCAAACCACTTGCTACTTCCGTCGATGAGAGTAAAGTGTAAATAAGCGTAAGAGAAATAGATGCGAGGATAAGTCGTTATGGGGAATCATTCTTTCCGCGAACGATAGGGTAAACAATAAGCTAAAGAGGTAACTCGAACACTTGGTGTTTACACCACCTGCCACACGCCGAAAGGCGGCTTGCAGGCTATTGTTGATGTAAATGAGCCCTTTATAAACAAAGTTTAAATGAAGCGAAAATTGGTTGAAGTTTATCCTTAATTATTCATTGTACATATCATTGTAATCGAAAGATAACAGTAAAGAGTTCCGCCGAATTACAATTAACAACAGAGAGGAACACCGAATCTTCATAAGAGTTGATACTAATAGGGATAAAAGCAGATTTAGACCCTCCCTCGTTAATTTCGGGCGAGACAACTCAGAAAACGACCGCTTGAATGCATGCACGGATCTATGACCTTTGCCCGTGGATCCCGAAGAATGGGTTTGATGGGTACTTTGCAACTCTAAGAAAGTGCGCAACACGTCGACTCGGTCTACTATAAATGTGTAGTTGGGCTTTGAAAAAGGCGGGACCCACTTGAACTTACTCTCGGGTTGGCCCCATTCCCAGATCGAGGGTGGCCTGCTGGAGCGGAGGCGCATACTCTTTAAGACACTGGAGGGGTGACTCTATCGCTGTTCGTTGTAGTATCTTTGGAATGGAAGTGTTCCTGTAGAATGGAAGGTTTAGATGCCTGGCTTTGAAGCACTTGCGATTGGGGAAAGATAGAGGGCCTAAACTCGAACGATATTTAAATGCTAGAGCGTCGCGTCCAATTAGAGAGGTATCTTATATATAGTAAAATATACTGATGTTATCGTAGGTACTAAGAACTGGTAAAATAAGGACAGAAGCAATGGCGAAGTTTGACCTGGAAATTTTAAATTTTCGTCTCTGCACCGTAAGGAAAAAACGGGGCATGGTATTTATAATGGCTGAATCCTTTCTCCTGAGTATTACAATCTGATTCTAAATGAAATTTACGAGATTTAAAGTCATGTAGAATGATAACAATATAAATATTCTGGAGAAAATCTTTACAAAAAGTAGGACAACCGCAACTGGAGTTAAAATATGCTCGATGTTTTCTTAACTAACGGTCCACAGCGCATAAAGAACATTTCAACTGAACGGTCGGTCGGACAATGATCGATGTTGCAATATGCTGTCTGCATTTTATGCGTGGTCGTACTGGTAGTGGGTACTAGGATGGGATGAATTTTTTCAAGGCGGGAAGGGGATATGTATTTGGTTTTTGATTAAGAGGTTGGATTTAGCTTAAAGGGTTAGGAATGATCATGAGGTGGTTTAGTTTTAGAGCTATGGATAAAAGGTTATCTGATTGGCATTATTGAATTAGCGTTTCTTTTTTTGTTTTAAATGGTACAAATTTAAATTTGTACCATTTTTGGTCGTTTGAATCGTTTTTTCTTTTTCCTTGGTTTAGGCTCATTATTCCAAATATTATTTAGTAGGGGGTTGTTTATATTGTCTAATGACAGTCGAAATCTTTCTATGCTCCTGGCTACTAGATTAGAAACTGAAATAAGTTGAAAGTGGTTTTTCATTTCTTTTAAAGGAATCAGTTTATTGGTGCTTGTTACTGACCTGATACAACCATTATAAAATTTTTCAATAAGTTGGATATTTGATTTTGTGGTATTGAATGTAATTTCAGCTGCATAAGTTAATAGAGGAAGAATGAATGAGTGAACGAGTTGAAGTTTGAATTTTGGCTCTAATGGGCTTGATTTATTTAGAAGTCTAAATTTTGCAGTTTGTGCCTTTTGTATATCAAATATAGTATGTATACATACTATATTTGATGTGGGATGTCCATGATAAGTTGTTATTAATTTTCACTCCTAGCAATTTGGTCTCTTTAACAAGGGGAATAATGGTATCCTTAAAAATTACTGGTTCATTTGAAATTCTACTTTTGTTTATTTTGAATGTCATATGGTTGCATTTGTTGGGATTCACTTTAAGATGCCATTTATTTAGCCATGAACTAAGAGAGACAATGAACGAATTAATGCGGGAGGTAAATTGGGTGAAATACTTTGTGATGATACAGTTAGGTCATCGGCATATATATATCTTGTAATTTTGGGATCTGAAGGCATGTAAATAATGAAAAGGTTAAATAGAATTGGACTGATTGTACTTCCATGGGGTACCCCGGCAGAGATAGGAAGAAGAGGGAAAAGGAAATCATCAGTTCGGACTTCGATGAATCTGTTAGAAAGAAAGGATTGGATAAGTTTGAGGAGGGGTAGTGGAAAGGATAGTTGCGCTAATTTATATATTAAGCCTTGATGCCAGGTTTCGTCAAAAGCTTTTTCTAGATCGAAGAATACTACTTGAGATGTAGCATTTTGATTGTAATATCCATCTAAGATGTTTTCCACAAGTCTTAGTATCTGATGAGTGGTGGAGTGGGCGGAATTCCATTTGTTCAGGAAGTAGGATTTTTTGCTGGTCTACATGATGAAGAATTTTGCTGAGAATAATTTTCTCAAATACTTTTGAAATTGAGGAGAGAAGTGCGACGGGTCTGTAGTTACTGATGATGAGGGGGTCTTTTTGGGGTTTCGGAAGGAGAATAACTGTCCCTATTTTCCAAGAAGAAGGAAAGTAATAGATGAAAAGATATGCGTTGAACAGGTTAACCAAAAGTGCTTCGAAGTGGGTGTATTTTGCTAGATGTTTTAAAATTTTGTTCGAGAAAGAATCAGGGCACTGGTTTCGATGATTTCAGTGGCACTGGTTGAGTATGGTGGATCAGTCGTTGGTCTATTAGGTTGTTGACAATTATAACTAATTTATCAAAAGGCTGTTGTGGAAAGTCGTTGGCCATTGATTTACTTAAAAATTCCACTGCAAACTTTGCATTGTCCTCTGGGTTGAAACTGAGTGATTTGTTGATCAAGAGAGGTTGGATTGAAGATTTACCTTTGATCAGTGATTTGCTGACTTTCCAAATTGAGTTACTTTGGAAGGAGAGAGTGTAAAAAATTGATGCCATTTATCAGTTTTGTATTTTTGATTTGTTTACGAATGGAGACTTTCAATCTTTTGTAAATTACAACATCAATAGGGTGTCGAAAGGTTTGGTATTGTCTTCTTATTCTATTTCTTGCTGTAATTAGTACTAGTACTAGGTAATGCCATTAGTACTAGTTTTTGAAGAACACCAAAGCGGATGATTACAATTCCAGTCTCAAATAAATATTGAAGGGGAGTTGAAGGAGGTTAAAAAGGAGAGTTCAGTTTGAAGAAATTTTGGTTTGCCATAGATACAAAATATATTAGCGAACGCTACTTATAGCGAAAGTGCGTGAGTTAAACGTCGACCATAGGGTTGTAAGCTGGATCGAAAATTTTTTGAAAGATAGGAAACAAAGAGTCAGAATCGGCGATGTCTACTCCAAAGAGATTGAAGTCACCTCGGGTATTCCACAGGGTAGCGTCCTCGGACCATTGCTATTCCTAATTTACATTAATGATCTCCCAAAGAATATTCAATCTGAAGTAAGGCTTTTTGCCGATGATTGTATTCTATATAGGCGTGTAAGGGAAATACAGGACTGCGAAATCTTGCAAAGTGATCTACAAGAGTTAGAGGATTGGACTAAAGTGAATGGGACTGCAAATATCTAGGTGTTAAATTATCAGAAAACCTTAAATGGGGAAGCCACACCGAAGATATTACTTCGAAAGCGTATAGAAATCTCCACTTTGTAATGAGAAACTTAAGACGGAGTGGGAAGGGAGTCAGGGAAAGAGCATATAAATCCCTGGTTAGGCCGATTGTCGAATATGCGACGAGTGTATGGGATCCACATGAAACGGGTCTTAAGAAGAAACTCGAAGGCATACAAAGGAAGGCGGCTAGATACGTTAGCGGAAAGCATAAGAAGGATGAGAGTGTCGGTAAAATGTTAGATGAGTTAGGATGGGAATCATTATCATCGAGAAGGAGGACATTTAGATTAGGGTGTATATAATGCGTGGAACTGTAAAGATGGTTGGGAAGAATTACGAGCGGTTTGATACTCCTAACTATAGAGGACGTGGCGATCATTCATTAAAAATAAAGGAAAGGGAACAGAAAACAGATGTAGTGAAATACTCATTTATTAACAGGGGTATAAGGGAATGGAATGCTTTATGCTTTATGGTATGTGGGAAAATTATCATCAACTTTATGTATATATGTTTATTCAGATGTATTGTATGTATGTATTAATTGGTTTTATAGAATGTGTACTGTCTACGGGAGGTTAATTTTAGAGGGGTTTTCCTCCCGTCTTTGGGCGAATGCCGGACAGTTAGTACATTGTTTTGCACCCCCTCAACCGTTGCCACCGGGTCCCACGACCCAATCGCGACGGGTAATTCTTAAATAAATAAATATTGATGGGTTTGTCATCAACCAGTTGCAATTCCTAACACCACAAGACTTTTGAGATTAGGAGAGGGTAGGGTTTGGTAGAATATGTTTTTTTTGTTAAAATGGCAAGGCCTGGAACACCTGACTCGAGATCTAGACGAATAATATTGTATTATGGAGGAAAAAATTTAGATGAGGAATGAAGGCGAGTTTCCTGAAGACAGGCAATGTGAATGTCAGCATCGTTGCAGAAGTCTAAAAGTTCTGATTTATGGCAGGATAGACTTTTACAATTCCAGGAGAGCAGATTAATCTTTGAATAATCCATTAAAGAAATTGAAGACTTCAATAAGAAAGATCAAAATTTTGGATTGGATGGTAGGAGCTGCTGATACTTTGTCCCAGTTTTGAATGACAAATTCAACAAATTCACTTCCAGGGAAATTAAGAGAAGGAATGGAGGAAGGAGGGGAGGGAGGAGATGGGAGTGAGGTTGTGGTGGAGGGAGTAGGACGAGGATTTTGGGTTTTTGAAGCATAAGAGTTATAAGGGTTGGTTGGGTTGGGTAGGTCTGGGAAGGTTTGTTGAGACTGAAGGTCAGGAGTGGGATTTGGGTTAGCTTTTTCTCTGGTGGAATGTACTTTATGAAGAATAGCAGTCCTCAGCTCTTTAAACTTAGGGCATCCTTTGTAGGTTGCTGTATGGTTACCTTTACAGTTAGCACAAGTAGGAGTCGTTAGGTTTTGGTGTAGGCAGGATTGGATGGGATCCGCTACATCGGGACATTTAGGTGCAAGATTGCATAAACTTTAGTATGACCATATGCAAAACAGTTAAAACACTGAATGGGAGCAATAGGTTTCACAAAATCTTTTATCTCAACAGAAATTTCTGCAAGTGTGTTCAATCTTTTGAATGCTTTAATGTCATTAAGAGGGGTGAAAGTAACTTTAAATACTGGAATTTGCCTACGTTCCTGTTGCCTGTTATGTCTGCTTACCCTCAGCAAGATCATTCTTAGTTGGTATAGAAGTGAAGAGGTGAACAATGCTAACAACTTCAAAACCTTTCTCTTCAATTTCTGCTTTAAGATCACCTGTATTTACATTGATTGGAACATGTTTAATTACAAATTCAAGATTTCGCTTAGCAGGAATCTGATAGGTGAATTATTGAATCTTTTCCTCTTTCAAAAATTTCAAAGCAGCTAAGTAGTCAGGAATATTAACACATTTAATTAAGATAATATCAGAGCCAGCAAGATAGCAGATAGGTTGACAGGTGTAAACAGATCTTAGTTTAGGAATTAATTTTTGCCAATCATTAAATAGTTTAACCTTAATGGAAGGGATGGAAAGTTTATTAGGTTTACTTTGATGTTTAGGAGTAGGATTAATGTTGGATCCAGATGAAGTGGAGGGAAGATCACTCAGAATTAAAAAGGAATTAGAGGTGGGGATAGGTTGAGGTTAGCTGATAGGAGGAGAGGCTAGTTTTCTTTTGGAGCGTACAGGTTGAAAGGATTCAGGATCAGGAGTGGTAGGGCGTTTGGGTGGGGAGTTGGGGTTGACAGGAGCAATACCAGTAAGGCCTACCTTGTCCAGCCCAAATGCTGTTACTGTAGCTGCGATCTGGTCAGGCGGGATGCGGTGGATGGCTTGGTCGATCAGGTCTTTGGCGGTCTGAAGGTTGTAGTGGACCTCCTCCATCTCCTCGTCCGTGAAATCTTCAATGGAGCTGGTACTTCTCTCTCCTTCTCCGTGGTGATTTCGTTGCTCAGGTTGTTTTCGGTGGCCATTTATGGCCGTAATACCCAAAAGGGAATTCCCTTTTGGGCGGAGATGTTGCACTGATTCGATGCACTAGTGAAAATAAAACTCGTCAAAAGGCCTTTTTCAGGGCCAAGCGGTGCCGGCAAATTCCGGCGTGGTCGAGAGTAATTTATGTAAAAAAAATACCCCTCCCCCACCCCCTCCACACCCAGTTATTCTTCTCTCCCGAAGATGGCAACTTAGTTGTCGAAATACGTATCGAGAACAATACTTGCTAAGCGCAACCACGGAGAACACCAACCCCCGCTGGTGGGAATTCTTCAACGGTTAGTTTCTTCGCAAACAACGGCTATTTGGAGCTTTTATCTAACTCTGATGAAAAGTCAAATGGTAAGCTCGTTAACAGAAAGTGACGTCTATATTATCAGCGGTCCTTAGAGGAAAGCGAATGTAGTAAACAACCTTCATAAATGCGTGTTCACGCCAGATATCGTAGTAACACATACTCCATTCTGGAGGTTAATATATCCAAACCATGTCCAACGTAAAACTTTCACCGAATAAAGAATTATTCAATTTCACGAATAAATTGCCAAGACGAGAATCCAGAATAGGCAGTGAAGTCAGGGTGTTAAGACAAATGACATAACGCGTCACACCATGCCTTAAAATTATATTTATTAAGCTTATGAAAGAAATTCCAAAAATTGGAAGTAAGTGAACGTTAGGTAAGTTCATAAAGTATGCCGTTTTTCTTTATTTCAAGATGGAAATTCTTCATCACAAACAATGCTGTATACTAACTTATAAGCAATAAATTTCCTTTTAGTTCTGACTCAATCATTGCAAATCGCCTACGAGTGGCACAGATGCCAGTTCACAAATACAAATCAATTCAGTTCATTCCGATTGAATGGCATAAATGCGATAAGAGAAAAGTTACGTAATGAGTTATGATTGATCGGATTTAATGAGCTCTTTCACTGGCTGTTACATTATTTGAAATACTTAATCCTTCTTTCTGTGGGGAAAAATATAAAAGTAAATAAAAGGGCAATCCTTTTCTACTCATAAATGGATAGTTTAAACCTCTAAATCTGCCTGAGACTTATTCGTGTTGTCTCACCTTTTCTTAGACTATACTTGTCGTAAAAGCGAGTATGATTTGTGTTCATTTTTAATGTTCAAGTTTTCTTTCCAAAACGTTTTCTTTTCCTTCCTAAATCTTGGTCGTTGAATATAAATTGATTCATTTTGGGAGAACTGAATTTAAGAACGTTTCGGTATTCATAGACATCTTTACATATTTCGGTGATACTCCCGTGGGAAGAAATCAAGAGGTTCAAGGACACATGGAAAAAATATCTGAAGTTCGCCTTTGGGAGATAAATTTCTAATAAGCATGGGATCAGAGAAGCATGAGAGGCAGATGTACGTGGTTTTGGAGTGTTCTTCATTCCAAAGTGAATTCCAACGGATTGAAAGGTTGAGTCGGATACGAAGCAGAAGCGAGCAGCGCCTGAGTGCGGAAAGCTAGAAAAATGGCTGAGGCCAGGTTCTTTGGTGCCTGAGGTGAGAGGGAAAAAATGTTATTAGTAGCTTCTGAATAAAACCAGTAGGGTTTCTCGGTTGAAAAGCTCGGTGGCTCTCGCACTTTCCGAATAATTTCCGGAGGGTAACCCCGTTGTGAAAAGACTTTTTCGAGTGTAGGTGTATGCTCATACAAAAATCTCTCAAGCGAATTCTTCCTCCCTTGGATCTCAAGAGAATATGCTCGGGCAAAATAACATGCTCAGACACATATCTATATACGTAGACATCCGTTTCTCGCTTTGCCGTCAAATTCATTTATGACAAAAAATTTAAAGCCAAACTTTTTTATTCCGTATAATTCCTCAGTGTTACTAATTTACAGCAATAGATTTAGCGTACATTCAGAAAATGTTTTCAATATTCCTTCTAATGTTTCAAAAATATTTCTACATATGGCATATTGATATGAATTATCTCATCTAAGGCCGACAAATTTTAAATTTTATTTCGGTATAAAAAAGGAACAAATGGGTAGGAATACTACATTCCTAGGAATGACAGCACAGTGATCAAATGATTTAATCCCGATTTTGTGTACCTTCTGTCGGACAGGGGATAATTGTAATTGTGAAAGAGATGACATATTAAGTGCTAATTTATCTTGCAAGATAAGAATTTCTGTCATACGGTTATGGAAAGAAATTGGTTTGTAGCCTATTATTACGTAACGAAAAATAAATTCGTCACCTGTTCCAATACCTTTATCTGTATTCATTCATTCATATTTTCAAGGGCAAAAGTAAGAAACGGGTCTATGCCAAAGCACACTTCTTTATTTGAGATGTTTATTTTAAACTTTAATCGAAATCCTGGGACATAATTAAATTTATATCCTTGAAATATTTCCTACGGGAGAAATATTCACATTGGCGCCGAAACAGTGGCGCTGAAAGTCCAGAGAAAGAAATATTCTTTAAACAGAGGAAAGTTAAGGTATTGCTTTCTTTAACAATTCTTCACCGAATAATGTGAAGGCAGTCCATCTTTTGAATCTTTTGTCGAACTCACTTTAAGCCAGGAAGATTTTTGATAAATTCTAATTCTAATGAAATATGTTTTTGAAGTAGTACATATAATGAATAGTTATTGAAACGATTCATAATATTTAACTTTATAAGTTTGATTTATGTTTTTCTTTTATTTAATAAAGAATATTCTTTATTCTTATAACAAAAAGAACAAAAAATTGTGTTAATTAGATTTCTATCTGAAATTTCTGAGGGAGTTCGCAACTGTTGACCGGAAGGGCGTTATCTGGCTTTCTCGATTACTGTAACTTCAAAGGCAAAAAACATTTGATACTGGGATGAGATTCTTGTGAAGATAGGTTGATTATTCAGCAGAGCAATTAGTACCGAGAGTGCAGTGGACGTGGCGCTGGAGATAGTGTTTATCGGAGCGTCATTCTTTAAATCGATTTTGGGTTGATTGAATATCGTCGATTTTTATCGATTGTAACTGTCATCTGATTTTTTGAATGTGATGAATGAAAACTAACTGTTATGCAGTTATATTGAGTCACGTAAAATGAAATCAAATCCAACTTCCCCTTTTGGCAGAATTTTGAAAAGAGTAAGCTAAGAGTGAGTTCGAAATATACCTTAGTGAAGTATTTTTTTGCTTACCTTCGGATACACCTATGATTTATGAGTGAACTAAATAAGTCAGTCTAAGTAGTCATTATTTAATAAATTTATTGATAACATAATTTAATAATTCTATCGTCAATTTTATGATCCCTTTAATGAATAACAAACTGGAATTTACGGTGAAGATGTCATTTAATTTATACAGGTTTTGAATCAACGCGAAAATAAACTTTGATGCATTTCCTTTCTTTATCTTTTCTAAAGAATGGATATGAATCGCATGAATGTTTCATCTAATGAATTGCTTCTCAGTTGGGGAACCGCGGAACATTGGTATGTCGAGCGTTAGCTCTTTCTGTGCCATACAATATTCAAACGTTTTAATTTTAAATCAGACTCGCATTTAATTTTGCGACACACCTCTACGTTGAATCGAAGAAAGAAAATTAAATTGTTCTGCATAACGACCCAGTTATAATTTTCTGGCAACTTTGAGCTCAAAATGAAAACTATTATTTAGTCTTAAGCGAAATTTGAGGCGATAAATTAGAGTGCCGTTGAGGAAAATAAGGCTGTGGAAGCACCGAGCGTTCCAATACACATTCCATAGAAGTCGATTCTTATTACTATCAGCCTTTCATATATGTTGATGTTGTGAAATAAATGAACACATTTCCACAACACATAATAAGACTTTAAGTTTTTCCATTCACCAAACCTATTAGTGTTTCCTGCATTTTCGGCGATTCGGGAACAGTTATAAAGGCACTATAATTGATCGAAAGCAAACTGTGAGACCAGTGTTACTACGATATGACTGCGAACTGCAAACAAAATGCCCATAATTCATGAAGACGGGAGACAAAATTACAATACCTGTGATTAATCATAACTTGAGTGAGGGTTTTGAATTTCTTAGAGGGAAAGAATATTAATACATGGAGGCTCTAACATATTCCTTATGCCTTTGGATTTTAATTATCAACTTCGTCGAAACTGGGTCACAACTTCTAAGTTCTAAGTTCTAAGGCACGATTTTGGACAGCGTCTCTAAAGCCCGTTTTTTATGGTGTCAAAGCCAACAACTCTGAATTGAACACGCTCTGGCTGAAAATGAAAATCTCGCATTCCAGAATATCCGGGAAATATGCGATATACCGCTTATTATGAAAGCGAGGATATATGCTACCACATCGTTCGAGAGGAAATAAATCATCGGCGTTCTCAGCCGTGAGACGAGGAGAGATGTAAAGGAAATATTTCCTCTCTCTCTTTCAACCAAAGCATTGCGTGAACCTACGTGGAGGAGAAAAAAAAAGAGCTGGGAAAATTTGATTGAATGCTACAAGTACAACCAAATCTTTCCGTAACTTTTCGAATCTAATCTAATCACTCGCATGCATCTTACCTTTACACATTCAACAACTTCTTTCATAATTCTCTCTTTCTGTTCCAAACACAAGTGCCTTCTGCAGGTATTCCTGATTTAAAATGGCGATTATTTATTTTGCCGCAGTAAGAGAGCTTATTTTCCTGAATGTAACATACACGTAAAATTCGATCATTTCCTTCCATTTTTTTTTCTGAGGAAAGAAGTATCTGAAGAAAGAAGAAGAAGGAAAGAAACTTTAGAAGTATAGTGTGTTACTTGTGGTGTTATTCAGTACACACAATTTTAAATAAATATCTCTCTGTGAGTAAGATTATCTGCCAAGAAATGCACTACAAACTAAGAGTAGACTTCTCAGATTCGTCCTTTAGCTTAATCTTGAAAACAAGAAGGTATTATTCTTATGGAAAACTTGAAACCCCTTCTTTTGTGATCACTTCGGGTACAAGTGGATATGATTAAAAAATGCTCACACTCGGCTCTGTTTCTAATTTGACTTCCTTTTGTCTGATTGAATTTTAAAAGGAAAACCTTCTTTAGAGATCATTGGTTTCAATGACTGTAACATCTCCTCTTTCCTTTTTAAGTTGCACAGAACCGCTGAAGCATTAATTTTAATAATTGAGGTTAAAGTCAAAATCTTGCAAGGCCTTTAAGAGTAGCGAAAGGTTACTGACTGTTTTGGAAATCTATTTTCCAATTAAATTGTTCTTTCCCGAAAGATTTGTATGTCACTCGATCTGTGAATTAGATCTTACTAGACACTTCAAAAACAACGTCTTCATCTTTGCCTTGAAAATAGAAAATAGTCTATTCGCGTTCCAATTACAATCAATGCTCTCTCAGAAGACGTAGTTGATGTTATGCGTCCTACCTATAACAAAGAATATTGTTCGATACTTAAGAAAATAAAAAAAAATATTTACTCTGACTAAAAGTCAGCAAAATTTAGTATTTCGATGAAATGTATATGTATAGTAGGATGTAGGAATATAATTTCTTTGGTAAACTTAGAAAAACAAAAATCAAATCCCAAGATTTTGAATTAAGAAATCGGATATCAAATAAGTCACGAATCATGCTAGATTCTTATATCAAACTCATGGATCAGTTTTAAATTGCAAGTGGTTTTCTCTTTGTTAATTTCCAACCTGTACAGGTTTTTCGGCTATTTTAATGTTGAGTGGACAACTATAATCAATTTTTGTGCATGGAAACATATGTTTGGCGTATCTTCTTTCTTATCTCTGACACAAAAATTGAAAATAAACTCATTCCGTTGTTTGCTGAATTGGCATCGTGCCGTTGATATGTCTAAATTGGCATCGTGGCAATGCTCTGACAGGCAGTTACTTAGCTACATTGCCTAATAAAAACAGTTACTTCATTGATTTAAGCACAATTAATACCCTCAGAGATGAAATTGTCCAAACTTATGGTACATGAATTCATTTTTCTAATGCACGATTTTGAAATTTCGATTTAGTTCCACCTTTCCGTTTGGAGATGTTTATGCGAATGTTTTCTAGAAAATGTAATTTAATTTTCCATTTATATATTTTCCGCAAAGAAATTTCCTGGCCTAGTTTTCTGCTCAGAGCCATAGCAGTCTTCTGTATTCTATTGCTTCCAACCTAATTCGGGTCCCACGACCCAATCGCGACGGGTAATTCTTAAATAAATAAATATTGATGGGTTTGTCATCAACCAGTTGCAATTCCTAACACCACAAGACTTTTGAGATTAGGAGAGGGTAGGGTTTGGTAGAATATGTTTTTTTTGTTAAAATGGCAAGGCCTGGAACACCTGACTCGAGATCTAGACGAATAATATTGTATTATGGAGGAAAAAATTTAGATGAGGAATGAAGGCGAGTTTCCTGAAGACAGGCAATATGAATGTCAGCATCGTTGAAAAAGTCTGAAAGTTCTGATTTATTGCAGCATAGACTTTTACAATTCCAGGAGAGCAGATTAATCTTTGAACAATCCATTAAAGAAATTGAAGACTTCAATAAGAAAGATCAAAATTTTGGATTGGATGGTAGGAGCTGCTGATACTTTGTCCCAGTTTTGAATGACAAATTCAACAAATTCACTTCCAGGGAAATTAAGAGAAGGAATGGAGGAAGGAGGGGAGGGAGGAGATGGGAGTGAGGTTGTGGTGGAGGGAGTAGGACGAGGATTTTGGGTTTTNTATTAATTTATAATAATAATAATAAAGCGACTTAATTCGGGAGAGATTGAAACTATCGAGTCTCTTCTTACATTAAACCCTTACACCACTTGCAGTGCACATAATGAAATGCGCACTTATTTAGAGAAGATGAACAAAATAAAAAATAATTTAAGAAGAAGCATTATCTAAAGAAAAGCGTGGATATTGAGGAAGTTCCTAGGTCAATAGGAAGTTTTAGTCGAAAAATGTATATTTCCCAGTTGTAATCCACGCTAAATTCAATTTATTTGGAACAAAAAGTAACATTTTCTAAGTTGTTCTTGTCTGCAGTTTCAGCTGAGAAATTGAAGAGGTCAGCGTGCCCCAGGAAAACAGCTTAACCGTGGATTTCACTGGGGCTGAGATTGTGAAGAAAAGATACAAACAATCAATCTCTTCCCCCTTATCTCGGGCTCTTCCCTCGCTTCCAATCAATCAATCACTCTCTCAGCCCTCATCTTCCTTCTCCAGAAGTGTTCCTTTCCTATTCCCCCCAACTTGAAGGTTGTGTTAGTCGCAACTTAGATTTATTAATTCCTCCTTAAGTTCGCCTTACACTTTATCCCGAAAATCCTCTTGGAATTTTCTCTCTCTCTGCTTCCTCTTAAGGTCTTTTTGGTCCTCCATTTTCTCTCTCCTCATCCTTTCCGTTTCAATTCTTCCGCTCTTTATATCTCACCCTTCTTTACCACTCTTCTTTCTTTCAAAACACCCACATCTTCCTCAAGAGCGACATGATACCCTTTTATATCTAAAATTCCACTTTTCACAATGGGAGGAAAAAATTCCTCTCGAAATTGCGCATTTAACGGCTAACTTTATAAAGGTGCATTATCCGCTGCGGAATATAGATTCGTAGGTTGTAAAACGTTTCATGGGCTCTATAGTCTAACCACGTCATGCCTAGAGATCGATGCGGTCGTGGCAATACATTCGTTTATGGAGCGCTTAAGGATAATTTTACTGGCCGTCATAGATTGCCTTTTAAAGCAGCACACAAAAATGAAAAAGAGCTGTGATAAATCGTCCCTTTGTCCTTTAGCAACTTTATGGAATTAGTTTTTTGTCCATAAATTCATCCTTTTCATCGGTATTATGAATTCATGCCCATTTCAAACACATTTGTTGGAAATTTGAGTAGAATCAAATGAATGGGAGCTTTAATGGACATGATCGTTTTCCATGCCAAGAAAACGCGAGAAACCTTCCACCTTTGTTATAACGAGTCGGGTCTTTATCACTTTATCAACAGATATGACCTTTGAGGAAATTATCTCTAAATTTAGGAGCAATGCGGCAATCTAAACGATATTATTTTTTACGATTTCCAACCGTATGGCTACCAAATGCCTACGGAATGCCTAAATTTTACGGAATGGTTGAAATTAAACTGTTATCCTTCGTCTACCATCCAGAGTTATCGGTATTTACGTCAGTTGCGGAAATTAAATATAGATTAAGCTGAAATTATTATTTCTAAATAAATACGCATGAGTTTCGCCTCTATTGTTAAACGGCGAAATTATTGACGTAATCAAAATATAAATATTCTCTTTGGGTAATATTTGCTAATTTAGCGTATGTATGCGGCATAATTTTCCTTTGTCCGATTGATATCACATAAACTCATCGTACGCATGCGCTTCCTCAAGGGTAAACAGAACGGTAATTACGCACGCGAGGAATCTGTGATCGTCAGCATTCTATTGTGAGACAATTTACGGTTCGTCGATTCCATTCGGAACCGTACAAAGCTCCCCACTGCGTTCACGGAGAAAAGCGCCGATCGAGTGTGAATCGGATCAGACAAATCCTTCATCCTCTTGTCTTTCTTCCATCGCCATCGAACGCAGTCCAGCTATGAGGTCAACGCTTGTGTTAATGACACGAGAGTCATTTTTTTCGGATCCTCGTGTTTCTTTGTCGGTCAAGGAGAAGAGTGGCCCGAAGTCGTAAACAACCGAACACAGTCGAAGGATATAAACGCCGCGAACGATTGGAAAAAGGAATAGGAAGAGGTCTCCTCCGAGCGGAATATTTTCGAACGGCTCGTTAGTGGAAAGTCTCGATGCGCGAATGGCAGCTCTGAGAGCTGAGGTGATGCTTTGGACTCCCGTTTATGGCTGTGGGAATCCTCGGATCGATATTTCGAGAGACGAAGGTTCAAAACTGGGGAGCTACATGTTAATGTAGATTCGTTTACAAATAAAGATGTCTCTATACGTATCGTGAATCCATGGTTCACTCCATGTTAATGATTTCCGTAGGTTGTTTTGTCTTCCGAATGAAAATACAGCGGTACCTCGACTCACTAACTTTATTCGTTCCACTTCGAAGTTGGTAACATCGTAGTTTGTCTCTCAAAACCCAGTTTTCTATTGAATAAGTTCGATTTTTCGGTTTATTTTTCGAAATCTAGTTCGTAACTAGAGGTCAAAATGAAGTAAGAAAAATGTTCCCTCTTTAAGAAGTTTTTGAACAGATCCTGAAATGTATTTTGAACAGATCCTGAAACTAGATACCTCTGTAAAACGATTTACAGCCTTACATTTTATTTACCAATCCATATTACATAAAACTCGTAAGCAGATCTCAACGAGTTGCATTGGATGGAATTTTATCCAAGGAGGTATATATCACAGCAGGAGTACCGCAAGGAAGTGTTTTAGGGCCGATATTGTTTCTAATATATATAAATGACTTAGTGGATAATGTAAGGAGCACAGTTAGATTATTTGCCGATGACACTCTTATATACAGAGAGATAACATCAGAAGATGATAGCAGTATCCTACAGAAGGACCTAAACGTTATATCAAGTTGGTGCAAAGATTGGCAGCTTGACTTGAATGCTAAGAAGTGCGTTGCGATGTCTTTTACCCGTTCCACCAACGTAATTAGCGTACAGTATGAAATTTCATCATACCCACTAGAGTTTGTGCGCCATAATAAATACCTAGGAGTTACACTCAGCAGTAGTTTATCGTTCAAAGAACATATTAGTGACATTATAGGAAAAGCAAATAGAATGCAGAGATTGACAAGTAGAACACTGAGAGGATGTCCATCAAAAGTCAAAGAAATTGCTTATTTTTCCCTCATTAGGCCTAGTCTCGAATACTGCTGCGCGGTTTGGGATCCACATGAAGTAGGGTTAGTATCAGATATAGAGATGGTCCAACGTAGAGCAGCTCGTTTCGTCACTGGTAACTTCAGGTTCGACAGTAGCGTTACGGCTATGATAAAATCCCTCGGGTGGAATTCGCTCAAAATGAGAAGATCGGATTATAGACGAAAGCTTTTCGACAAATTCATCGATTCAGAATTTTTAGATGAAGTGGAAGACATAGTAATTCCGGTAAACAGCGAGCGCGATCTCCGAGAGGCGACTACCAAGCGTTACAAGGAAGTAATCGCTAAAACAGATTGTTACTTCTGGTCGTTCTTTCCACAGAGCATTAGAGATGCAAACACGATGGATTAGGTTAGGTCTTTGGTGTTGCAACACCCCCTGCCATGCGCCACTGGCGGCTTGCGGGGTATAAATCTAAATCTAAATCTATAACTAACTCACGATGTAATTCCTTCAGTAGTATTTCATAGAGAGTCCAATCTACAACCTTGCTAGCGCTAAAGTAGTAATAGTAATATTTTTGAAAGTGCTTCAGCAGTCTGGGTCCTTTTGCACGTAGGCCCTCGCCGGGAATCGAGCCCCCGGGACCGCTTTCACCGAAGTCGAACGCGTTACCCACTTGGTTTACATTTACATTTTTACACTTAAGCCCTGCAAACCGCCAATGGCGCGTGGCAGGGGGTGTAAAACACCTATATCCCTAAGTACCCTGGATAGCTATTAGCTTCTCTGATACTTCGCGGGAAAAATGACCAAAAATATCTATCCGTCCTGGCGACTATTTCCCTGGTTATCCGGGAGATTGATGAATTATGGTCTCGCAGATTCTGAATGCCAATTAGGAAATGCTCATTTATTTTCGCAGAAGTGCCGAAAGGCGGTCTTATTGAATTTGGGAAATCACTCTCGTAATTGAGGCTGTTAAAATATCATAAAATACTGCCTCCTATAATTTGACAGCCCAATGCATGTTTAAGCAATTTGATTTCTTTTTACAGTTAAAAAAATGATTACCAGTTCGGAATCGCCTAGTGGTATTGCATTCAAATAAACTCATTGCAGAAATAAGCTTTCCTCTAACTTTATTATTCTCATCATTACTGTAAGGCTTAACCTCTCTTTGAAATTTATGTTTTTTCGTTTTGTAATTATTACGAGAGGAAAATTATTTTATCTGATGGGCTTTGTATCGTACATTTTAGAAAAATAGGTGGTTGCTTTAGTGCTTCAGTAAATTGATCAAATTGTTCGACATAGATGGCCATTTCTAGTCACTAAGAAATCAACATACGCACTAAGATCACATGCCCATAACAAAATTTCTCCTTGAAAAGATTTCTGCAATATTTGAAATCAACTACCGCTTTGCTCAATAACTTGGTTTCATCTCTCACAGAACATCCATTCAGGGAAAGTATCCGAAATTTTTGAGATAGAATGTGGACAGAACAAAAACATTCCACTATCATCAAAAAGGCATTGTTCCACTCGTGCTGAAGTTGTGGCGCTTTTGTCATTTCGCGTCTCTCTTCTCAGTCCCTTATCTGCCCTTAAGGGGTATTTCTGAAAAAAAGAATCGCTTTTGTCGAAAAAAGAGAAGAATTTCCCCGCTGATTTTGAGGGAAAATGCTCCCAAGAGACCGGTAATACCCAATCCAGATCGTCAAAATTGGAGTCTCTCGATCTATTTCCTCGCCTACGACATTAATTTTAGTTTTTTGCACTTTAGTACTTCTTAACTTTCTTTCTCTTAAAGAGACTCTAAAGAAAAAATATTGTGGGGTTGTCATTGGAGTGGAAAGGAAGAAAGGTAGTGAGCATCTAAACAGCCGAAGAGAACGAATTTTGGTGAATCTTTTCGTTTATTTCATAAACTTTCTCCAACAGAAACGAGCAAAATCTTTCAGAATGTTGGCAATCAACGGTTAATCGATTGATAGAAACAACATTTCAAGGAATATCAGTCACTTTTTCCAAAACAAATTCTTCGATCAGAAGTCAAAAACCATTTTTCATCTGTAGGTTTAATGTGAAACCGTTGGGATTAAAGTGTTCCTCCAATTTAAATATGTAAAAGGCCACTGTATTATATATATATATATATATATATATAAT
>KZ308291.1:412598-466236 GCA_000376725.2 Ladona fulva | reverse complement strand
ATATTTAAATAATGTTTACGTATAATCACAAGGTATACCAAAAGATATATATCTGAATTCAGATTATGAAATTTTGTAAGTCTAAAAACTTGTGTGCCTTTTACGCACGGTTTCAGGCTTTACAGTTGTCTATAGATGTTGAGTAGGTGAGTAAACTCTATAATGGCTTCATCGGAATAGTTTTCCAGTTTCAGCATAGAAACGAAGTTGGATATTATTATAACCAGTTATAACCATCGGCAGAAATGGTTAAAAAATTTAAATGGTTGAAAATATTGATGTTGGTTCATTGCTATTTTTTCGGACATCAGCAAATAGCTCGCTACATTTGTCGAAAGAAAATTTACTATAAATATCTTTCACGGAAGAGGATTGCCATGGAATGTCGTACACCTGAAAGAGATTAACTTTATGTTAAGTGAAGTGCAACATCGGTAGGAAGATGAAGATGATATTTTTTGAATTTCAGTTTTATCAAGAGGTATTAATCGTTCCCGTGATTGCAACGTAGGGTCATGTAAATACCAGTAACAGTGAGTGATAGAAGGTCTGAAATAGATTTCTCAGTTATAAAAACGTAGATTGAATCCACCCCTATCCCTCATCCCACGCTCGATTTTTATGCTGAGAAGACGTATTTATTATTTATTAAATGAATTTTGAAAATGACCCTGTCCTATTGAAAATTACTGTTAAAATTAAGTAAATGAAGATTTTCAATAAATGATAAATTTAAAGTAAAATCACTCTAATTGTTGGCCTTACGCTGCACTATATATTTGCATCATACAATTTAAAAATCAGTACACCTTAATCGGAAAATTTCATAAGACACAAAACAGGAAAGAAAAAAATCTGTAAAAGTTAGTCCCTTTTACATAAGATATGTTGTGTGCCATTGGCTTCGTATAATTATTACTAACTACAACAATATTGCTTCAAGACATAGGTTTTAAAGCTGCGTAGTGACAAGGCAAATGTATATTCTTAGCGACAAACATAGTTTTAGTTTGAATGAATGAATAAACTTAAAAAAATATGGCAGTTAGTGGCATTTATTTTCTTGTGAACTGAGACAAGTAAGTAAGGCGCTCAAGAAAATATTTAGTTTTTCTTTGCTTTTATTTTGGTCTTAAAGAACTGCGAGCCAATTTTGGCAAGGATGTTAACCAAATATGCCTACTTAAGGTGTAGCGAAACATCGCATATATCTTTATCTTTTATTTTTTCTTCTCCTTTTCTTCCATTTCCCTTCTCTTCCTCTCTTGACCTTACCTGCTAATTGTTTTGCTCTCCAGGACTTCTTTTCTCCCTTTCTTTAGTTCCCTCTCCCATTACTTTCCCTTCTTTTGTGCGCTGTATTTTCACTTGATAATGATGTGGCAGTGTTGAAAAGGAGCCATATTGCGTAACCTTTTTAAGGATTAACACTCATTTATGCAAAGGCAATTAGTTGGTTTGGAATTCTATGAAATTACCCTGGTCCAGACTTTTTTACTGAACTGTAAAAAGAAAATCTGAATACATCCCTGACTTTGACAGGAGCTTGTTCTCTCAAAACAAAGAAGGAAACAAAAAAAGGAACTCGCGCAGTAACATTCGAAGAAGAAGTTGTTTAATTTATAGCTAAATTAGTTTATTAATTAACGGGGTTAAATTTTTTCATCAGTTATCCTGTGTTTTTCAGATGCAAGAGTAAGCCACGAAAATAATTTTGAAAGCACGGAATTACATTGTCTTTTAACATTACCCTCAAATTAAATCTTGATACAATTGAAATTGTACCGTCAACCACGATTATAACAGAAAATATTGTTAAATACGGCAAAATTTTTGTATAAAAATTAGATATCAGTGTTAATTATTTAACTGTTAAACAACTCTTTAAATTCGCATGTATTTCATGAATGGGAATCACTTATTAATTTTTTTAAAACCAAACATTGGTGAATAATTTTTACAGGGCGTCTTTTAAATGGCGTCTCAGGGAAAAACAAAAAATGTTAAGTTCGGAGCTTTCATGTGTAATTGACCAGAAAATAATGGCAGTACAGAAGAAATTGAAGTTAATATCTCAAAAATTATACAATAAACATTGAAATTACGTGATATGCTCTGGTATATGTTCTACAAAGACTAATTAATTACTTACATTGGTAATAAACCACAATTTAATTAAATCATAAATTTCGGTTCAATTTCTATTTGCGATAACATTCTATTGGATGCTGATACTAGTGGTAGTAACTTTGAAATGAGAAGAAATTGCAATAGCTCTCAGCTTAGAAAATGATTTTTAGCGTTATATATTATTAAATTACTTATAATGTAATTTATATGAGTACCTATTAATTAATTATTAAGTGGATAAGAATCATGGAAAAGGATTGATTTGCTGTAAATAGTGAGTTACTGCAGTGGTTGATATCACTCTACTTTTGGTTTCCACAGAATCTTTGTGATCAATGTGATCCATTTAAATCCGAAGCACAGCTCATTTTATGAACCTCAGTATCGAAGTCATATTTATCGAAACGTCTTTTACAAAGTATGAGTATGGAATCTGCTCTTAGCAACAGTTTAGGCTTTGTTTGTTCACAAGTCATACTAGGTTTGATATAAAATTTGAAGTAACAAGAATTAGGTTTATAACTTCACTATTTATCAATGTGAAAATTAATGTTAAATTTTTGTATAGAATTACCTCCACAGTACCAAGGAAATTCTAGTAAATCTTCCGTAATATTATTTCAATTATCACCGAGGAAGCAGGGCAATATATGAGCACATTCTATTCCGCAACAATGAAAGGAACAAAAAGAACTGTTAAAACCAGCTTTATGTGAAAAGTTTTTGTAGGGTGTGCTCTCACAGAATTAAAAATATAGCGAGATTTTTATTAAATAAGATGTATTCCTCACGAAAGTCAAAGGAATAACAAAATAACTGGAATGAATACAAAAAGAGTCCAAATTTTTTATCTTCGCAAAATGCGAAAAAGTTTTCTTCCAATTTTCTTCACAAAAGTTTTCTTTCACAAGGGATTCCTATGCTAATTAATATTAAAGACATAATATGAATTACCAATTACTAAAACTGTATGTTTTTTCTTTTGTCTCTTATCTTTATATAGTTTTATTTGAACTATTTAGATATACCTATTTCTATAATATCCAACATGGAAAATGTAATTGAATGTACAAATAAATCGTTTGACAGCAAAAAATTATAGATATGTATCTTTATATTCCAGGTTTCGTTCCGGGTCGACGAGAATGCCAAATATCGGTTCAATTCCAGTTTTGCTCATTCTGCCAAAGTCAATCCGGTTAGAACCATTTATTTTTCGATTCGACCATTTTAATAGTATATCCCTCTGCAAGTTTGTTTTATGTCTAGCTTTATTTATTTGTACTGCATTACATTAAAGTATATAGTAAAACCTATTAATAGTTACTAGCAAGGCGGAGTTACACATGTTAAGTAAATCTTCGTCCAATTACACTCAAATAAGATATGTATTGATGGGAACCGAAAATCGGAACGGAATAAATATCGATTTTCGGTTTCCGTTCGGGCATAATTATATAAACTTTGTCCGTTTGGGTTCGCTTTTCGAGTTCGCTGAAGCGTTATCAGTTCTTACATTATGGTAGGCTTCTGACTATTCTAGATACGAAAAACAATCTAGTTTTTACAGCATATTTTATGCTTCAAAGTAAACAAATGCAATTTAAAATTTTTAAAATGTTATTTAAATGCATATCTCCTTTTGAAACTTGATCAAACTTGCGTCCATCTTTACACTCAGCATCCCATTATCAAGATCGCTTCTCGTGAAAGTCTCATTCCTCTTCGGCCATTTCTCTACGCCGAACCCTCATCTCTCAGGCTTACTTTCAGGTCATGTTTCCTTTACTGAAAGGACATGTTTCACCCCCGGCTTATGACACGGACTAAATCGGGAGCGCTCAAACTTTATAAGTCTCTGGGTCTGCTTATCATCTTCCGCTTTGGTGGCGATCGAGTGTCCGTCGCATTCTTCCGAGAGATGGAAACAGGAAGTAGGGCATTAGGGTTTAAGTTACAAGAAATGGCGCTTGATGCTTTGAGCTGCTGAAACTGATGGACTAAGGGTACCTTCCTTGGATATTATTCTTAATTTTTTTTACCGAAAAATGCACGTGGGAATCTATTTTTATCTGTTAAAATTAAAGTTAGAATATACATTTTGAGTTATGTATCTTTAGTGTCCGTAATTTTACCTTAATATTTTTATTGCCATATTTACACTAACTATACAGTCCTTTAACCCGATTATCTGTATTTTATAGTGTTCTTCTTCTGTTTATTTTTATGTAATTATATTTCTATTTTTGTGTTTACTTTATAATATGTATCATTTTGATTTTCCTTTCAGAGCTGAACTTACCATCCTTTTCTTAAGATTTAGTAAGTAACGGTAGGGTTTGCAGGTTTTTTATTTTACATTCCCTTCTTGTGGTGTGTATTTTTTCTAAGTGACTAAGACTTAGGTTCTTAAAGCCACAAAATTCCTACACAGGGGCTCCCGAACTTTTTGAGAGACTGAACTAAATGCAAGGATAAATCCTAGCAATACATCGCAATGAGCATCTATTTATTCTTTAAAGTATTTGTATCACATATAAGAATAATAGCAGTAAATAAAATACACTCGAGGATATAAAAGATCTTAACATGAGGGTTCCTGTACCTGATATCCAAATTGCTCACTTGCCGCATAAATTCTTTCCCTTGTAGGTATGTGCTGTTATAAATTATACACTTACCATTATAAATTACCATTTTATACACTATAATGTTCTTCTCAAAACTGAATAATCCTTAACTTGTCCTATTAAGGAAATTCATTTCGAGACTTTTGTGAGTCATAAGTAAAGACCTGTCAACATGTCATTATAAGCACGATTTATGTTGTTAGAAGTAGAGATGAGTCAAGATAACCTTTTCAGACATATTGTAATTTACTGCATAGAAAGAGTGTAGGATAATACGCGATAAAAACTATGTGAGTTACGTAGAGGATGTTAGATATTTACTTTCAGCCTTAAATTCCTACGGCTAACTTCAGCACTAAATTCCTACGGCTATTTTTCCGAAAATCCGTTCACTTGCAAACGAGATAGGGAATCTGGTGCGGGAAAGCTGTGGAATGATGAGAATGAAATTCGGATATTTTAGGAACGTGTGAGGGTAAACTTTGGGAGAGAAAGTTTCAAATACGCCGAATCCCAAATGAAACCAACACAATGAGAGAAAAATGCTCCATTTGTTTGGGCTCGTGAAAAAACCGGTTGAGAGTTGAATTTGAAATCAGTTTACTGAGGGAAAGTTTAGTGATTCGAGTATAGAAAATAAATTTCGTGTATTTGGGGTGAATTCGGTGATTGAAACTCTTAGAAGAAAAAATATAGGGCGATCATGTTAAGGAATGTGAGGTAAATTCGAATGTAAAAAATGTGGTAGCTATTGAGGCGAAGGATAAATGCAACGAAATACCCTTATTTTATGTCATCTAAAGAGTTCGAAGATCTGGCAAATATTTATATTCTTTTCGCATTAAATAAAATGAGACTATTATTTGATCCCATTTATGTATGTACACGTACATACTTAAAAGCGTGTGACGTGTGTTTAACGCAAATATCGTAAATGATTTCTTCCGAAGCATTTTCCCGTCTATTAGTACATGAGATAATATACTGGAAGTTGATAGGCCTGAAGCGATGCCGGAAATCTCGTTCAGGGAAGAGGACATCAAGAAACAATTGCGACAGATTAAACCGAATAAAGCTCCTGGTCCTGAAGACATACCAGCTCGGGTATACAAGAAGGCAACGGAAAATGTAGCACCTTTCCTTCAAGTAATATTTGATAAGTTGATGAGTGAATGTAAAGTACCGAATGATTGGAAAATTGCGAATTGCGAATATTTAAAAGCAGCGTAAAGGAGGATTCAGCGAATTACCGGCGTATCTCTTGAACATCATTGAGCTGAAAAATAATGAAACATATAATTACTAGTTCTGTAACGGGTTTTATTGAAACATTCAATTACATAGTTAGGTTCAACACGGTTTTCGTAAGACTCGATCTCGTGAGTCTCAGCTGGCATTATTAGTACAGGATGTCCTGATATCTTCCGAAAATAAAAGGCAAGTCGACGGGTACTTTTAGATTTTCGGAAGGTATTCGATACTACCCCTCGTCATAAATTATTGTACAAATTAAAAGTTGCGGACATCAATGCAGAAGTAATAAATTGGATAAAGAAGTTTCTCTCCGTTTGACAGTAACGCGTAGTACTGGACGAAATTAGTTAGTAACGTGGTTAAGTTGTCCTCGACGTCCAGCAGGGTAACGTAATCAGACCATTACTATTTTTAGTATACATTAACGACCTAAGCAATCTCATTGATAATAAAGTTAGGATATTGGAAACGGGTAAGGGTGAAGATGGTGCGCACCCAGGAAAAATCCCAAGGAAGAATGGATTTGAAAAAAGTCTGACGGGACCTGGAATCGAGCCCGGGTCTCCCAATTGCCGGTCGGGTTCACTGTCCGTTGAGCTATCCCGGCTTGGCTTGGAGAAATGTTCTTCCGGAATAGCTCAACGGACAGAGCACCCGACCGGCATTTGAAGGACCCGGGTGCGATTGTTGGTCCCGTTTCCATTCCATTCCCGTGCCATTCTTCCTTGGGAAAGTTAGGATATTTTCGGACGATACGGTAATTTACAGGGAAATAGATGGGATTAACTAGCCCTGTCGAATGAAATATGCAGAAAAGCACTTCTGCTCGCTTCGGAGAAACCTGGCTTCGTCAAGAGACTAGTCGGTCGGAGCGAAGATGTGATTTTGGGCTAGTTAGGCTTTACCTTGGGCATGCGTATTGTGCATGGGACACTGACGATAAGGGTTGTATTCGGGAATTAGAAAAGGGGCAGCGAAAGGCGATATGCTTTGTGAAGAATTGCTACGATAAATCAGTGACCGTTACTCAGATGCTTCAGGACGCAAGATGGGAATCTATAGAAGTTGGAAGATTTCAACATGGGATTAATTTACTGGTTAAATTTAGAGAAAGCACGATCAGAGATGAAGTAGTCGATAGAATGCGTCCATGTTAAATAGGCCGTTCTTATACTGCGAGGAAGATCAGGGAAAAAGATGCGAGAACAAATCGATTCTAAAACTCACTTTTTCCGTGAGCAATACGCAAAAGTAATCGATTGCAGTAATGGTGCATGCATCTCCTGCCACACGCCGAAAGGCGGCTTGTAGGGTACTTACATAGACATAGACATAAACTGTTGCAATTCTATAGTTTTCTCTTAAAGCTGAATTTCAAATAATTCAAATGGCAGCAGAGCAAACTTTCCCAAAGTCAGATCTCCAAGTAATCCAGACTACCCAAACCTTTCACTAGTTTATATTGAAATGACATTTTGAGTCGTATGTAAAATAATGGGAAATGAAATTATCATTTAAAATCTCAGAAATGAAATGATCACGCAAACCCATTCTTTCTCAACGAGATAGATGTATCGTGCGACTATCAGTTGGGATCGTCTGAAATTTAAACATTATATATTGATAATCACAACAGGGAAGAATGCTTTAGATTCCAGTCCGATTTGACACCAAGAAGACGATATTCTGTTTCCACAATAATTAAGCTGTTTATTCGTTTTACATCATTCCTATTATGTTACTATTCTATTATTATCATTGATACCAAAAATGATAATCATGAATTATACAGAATGATTATCATTAACTTACTTCATAGATGGTATTATAACTAATGAAAATATTTTCATTAAAAATGTAAGATATAATGATCAGTTTTTTGATTTATTTTTCTTTAAATGTAATGTTTCATTACATTCGTTTTTGATAGATTGACAGATTCCTTAAAACTTTAAATATCAAATCTAGAATAAAACCAATGACTCACGCACTGAAGGGTGACAATCAGAGTATTCTAAATACAAAGAAATGTGCATAGAATAATTATCGAAATGGAAATTTCCCCTAATTTTACTTTATTTGTGAGACATTTTTATGCCATAAGTAGAAGCAAAAGTAACCACATACTTTTAAGATTAATCTTATAGGATTCTAATTGAGAACATTCCAAATAATGGCTGATTTCAGACGACTTATATTTTCTAAACGATAAAAGGAAAAATTATTATAACGCTTAAAGTTTTTCTCCTGTCATTTTTTCTTCACCCGATCATCTGTCAAAATCTATCTGGTCGCAAGAGAAATAGTGTTTTTTATCTCAAATTTTCGCTCCGTTGGAAACTGATCGCTCGGTGGAAGTTGACAGCTCAGATAACAGGTCGTTATTTGCGGTAGCTGATCGAACAAATATACGTGAAGATTCAGGTCGACTGTGGACTCGGATTCATTATCCATGCGCCTTCCACGTCACCAAGTGGATCCTAGAGTCAATTCGTCGAGCGCATCCGTCCCATTTATAGCATGGGATTATTCCCGAACTAAAAATACACTGCTGTGTGGAAATACGGAAAGACGGACGTAATCTCCCACATCTTCATTTGTTACAAATTAGCTGAACTGCCGGTTGATTCTTAATGGGGAATTAAATATTTGATAAATAACATACTGCTTGTGCCTTGATAGACTCCCAAGAAAATATTTGCCAGTGTATCAAATGAGGTGAGAATATAACTATCTGCACAACAAAAAGCAAATTTTTTCGCTTCGTTATATAAAGATCAAGTTGCCGGACAGACGTTCATTTCCGATTGTAAGGTAGGAATACGCTAGCAAAGGATTTGAACTCAAAATCAAAGACACGGGAATTAACCTAATAAAAAGTTCAAAAATAATACACGTATAAATATGGTGACTTAAGCACTGTACACACCAAAATCTTCTTTTTACATTTCATATTTAGAAAATAAAATTGCGTATTCCTTCAAAAGTTTTCCCTTCTCTGTCCATGCACTGATAAGTATCTTATTATCACGCTTCCTTGTTCGCGAAGGGGCAACTTATAACTGTCCCTCTCTCCATGGGCAAAATCATACTGATTAAGAATTCTCCTTCTTAGTCGTAGGTTTTGTCATCGTAACAGCAAATACAATAATCAAAGAAAAATTTCTCCCCTACATACGGTCTATCATTAATTCTAGAAAGGTCTCAGTTCTCATTGTGCTTTATTTAAAATATGAATAATCTCAGATTCACCGATTGCCTATGTAGGTCGTCAAGGGGACAGATCGTCAATAACAACAAAATTTTACACAACATTTACACAAATTATCATAAAACGCATGATCGATTGATAACATATACTTCATCGACTAGCAGATTGGTTTTATCGTGCATTGCAAAAGGAGATAAGGAAATAATCAATTATTTCACATAATCATATCCGGATCAAATTCTTGCAGTAAAACAAAGACCTATAAATTTATTTTCTAGAAATTCTATTACAAAATATGGATTGAGAGTTTTGCTTTCGAATTGCTTGCACACATTTTCGAATGATTTATTTAATAGAAATATATTGTGTGCTTAAAATTCTCTTATAATCCAACTCTTTATATATCAAGGTGATGGAATCTTTCAAAGCTACGATAGTACGAATGTATTTTTGTACGATGTATAAATGTTATTCAATTTAGTCAGTATGGGCTCTCTCCTACAGGCATTAAATAAAAGGCAAATTGCAGATGCAGTAGCACAATTATATTCGGTCGTTAAATTTTGGTGACTGACGAGGATTTTGCTGAATTTGATTTGGTAGGATCATGTATACCACAAAAATGAAGCATAAAATTTTATAAAAGAAAGAATTTTATAAAAGAAACAGGTAACTTTTCCTTTTGTTTAGTTGCCTAAAATCACTTGCGGAAATTGAAATAAATGTATAAACTGAATTCAAAGTCCATTTAAGGTGACCCCACGTCAATAGACGATGATTTAGCTCTAGAGATAATTTAAAACATAGGAAAAATTCTTTTTATATTACGCAAAAAAAATAATTTTAATAGGACCTCTTAGCATACAAAATTCCTTTTTTCTTCGTATATCATAAGGCAAAAAGGTAGATAGAATCAAACAGCGATCCTCCGATAGTTTTTCCTATTCAAATTTAAGAGATAAGAAAAAGAATGAGACATGGTTATTAGGATAATAAGGAAAAAGATATAATCTCTTTATGACGTAATTTAAGCAATTTTTTGGCGGTGGAACAGTTAAATTTTTCAACCGTCAATCTTTCTCCAAAAACTAAAAAAACGTTTATGACCCATGTCTTTCTTTCTCCCCTTTATATTCAAAACTCATTCCATGGAAACCTCTCAAATTCATCCTCCAATTATTCCAACCGATCGACCAGCCGCCAAGACCTGTAGAAACAACCCAAATACAATCGAATAGCCCAATGAAGAAAGAAAGGAACGAGGGTAAGTCAAGTGAGTATGTTTAAAATTTTAAACCGAAATAGTGTATGAATATAACATATATTAATGAAAAAAAACCCACTCGTCAAAAGTTTCAAAAAGTAGATCACCCCAATCGTAAGAGGAAAAACATGAAGTCCACTAAGATCTCCATTATAAAAAATGTATCTGAAGTGATAGCATTTTGATAGATAGGTGAGGAGCAAATCCTTTGATTATTTATTTATTTATTTCAGTGTTCACATACAGCATATATGCCATTTTACAGTGAACTACATAACATAAGACGCACACACACGACCATTCCCTAACCGGAAAAATCCGATTAGCCGGGGTCCGAACCCGGGAACATGGGGTAGGAGCGATAACGCGCTAACACGCTAACACTCTGACCACTCCGCCACCTCGACCGGCAATTTGATTTGATTTGATTATGAAACGTAAAACATGAGTTAATAAAAACATAAAAACACGGATTCAGAGAAGAAACTTGTCTCAAAAAGCAGTAAGAGTAATCTCGAAAAATAAAAAAAATAACATGTAAAAGTTTTACCCTTTCCTTTCAGAGATTTAAATACCCTCATATCCTCTCCTGCCTCTCGGCCGAGACCGGACGATGACTTTTTTCACTCTCCTTACTAACTCGGCCGAAAGCGGCCGCTCGTCTTTCCCATGGGCGCCTCATCTCTTCGAGCCCATGTGTGCCTTCTTTGTGTTTCTTGTGTTTATGCTTCACGTAAACAATTCTCTTCTCTCGCATTCCCAGAGTTAGCTCCACTTAATAACTCAAGAACCACTTGAGAAATTAATTTTCCCAACTGCCTTTCAGTTCTAGCCATGGCATCGTTGAGTGAGGACGCTATTGCAAAGGAAGTGAACAGAGACGATTTTTCGAATGTCTCTGATAGCTCTTCAGATTCAGAGGAGGATTTCATTAGCGTACCCTCGAGTGATAGTGAATGTGAGGAGAAAGAAATCTCTACGAGTGATTTGGCTGGCGAAAGTGGATTGCAGGCCACATGGAGGCCAACGCTACACTATGAAGATCCCCGTGACTTTGCAGGAGAAAGAGGGCCGAAGCACGACTTAGATGTGGGTCATTTCACGCCAAACCGGACAAATAAAACATGACATTTTCGGATTTTCCTTAAACTTCGTCATAATGTTCATAGTGACCATAGAAGCATTTTGCCATTTGTTATGTCTGTTAGGAAGCGAGCGGTGCTGCGCCCTGACATCGAGGTAAATAATATTTTTTTAAATATAACATTCCGTTTGAGTTTCACTTTTATATTCTCAACATTCAAAGAACGTTTATTTTTCATTTTGGTGATATTTTTATTTTATTTTTGCCGGCCTCGATGGCGTAGTGGTAGCATGCTAGCCTAGCAACGCCGAGTTCCCGGGTTCGAATCCTGGTTAGGGCATGGTTGTTTGTGTTCGTCTAGGTTAATTGTAAGAATGGTCTCAATAGACCAAAATTCGCCTAAATAAAAACGTCATTATTATTATTATTATTATATTTTTTTCAGAGCAAACGGGGTGGTATTTTTAGTTTAAAATCACTTTTAAAACTTAATTTGCGTAAAAGTAAACATAGTCTCCTAGAAATGTAAGTGAGTTTCATATCAAATGAAAGCTTTATTTTAGATCTTTAAAACGAGTGTCTGGAATGCTCTGTAAGTTTCAAGATCTTTGAGAAACGGGAGTTTGACCGAGAGCGCGCGCGCCGATTTCCGCACTTTTTTGCAAATTTTGACAAGCCGCCGTGGAATGACCATGTGGGTTCGAATGAATTTTTCTTTCTGCAATATATGTTAGGAGGTGAATCCTTTTTAAAAAATATAGTGGATAATACCAACAAATACGCAGAGCATTGTCGAAATTCAGAAAAGGTTGATAAAGACTGGGTAGAAGTTGCGTACGACGAAATGGTAGCTTATTTCGGAGTTCTTCTGTATATGGGAGTGTTTGATTTGCCAGAAAGCAGAGATTACTGGCAAAGTCTGGAAATAGACTGCCCAATAATTCGGAACTGCATAACTTTCTCCAGATATTGCCAGATAACAAAATATTTTCATATAAGTGATATTTCACTCGAAAAAAATCCGAAGGACGAAGATTATGATATATTACAAAATGTCAGGCCGTTGTTAACTGTTATGGACACTTTCCACCATAAATAAATTCCTGGGCGTGAACTTGTGATAGATGAAGCAATGGTAGCTTTCAAAGGTCACCAATATATAAAGCAGTACATGAAAGGAAAGCCAACAAAGTGGGGATTTAAAATTTGGATTTTGGCTAGCTCGCATGGATACTTATTGCAGGGAAATATATACATAGGAAAAAAGGAAAAGAGAAATAAAGATATGATCCGTGCCTACTGCAGCCATAAGAAAAGAAGATCATCTACAGGGAGATGCATCGAAACTTCATGGAAATGCAGAAGCTGTGATTTGCCTTTATGTAAAGTAGGATGTTTTCTTGCTTATCATGAAGAAAAAGGAGTGGATATCGGTTACTAATAATCCTATAAGGTAGGAAAATTTTTATTTTATAAACTAATACATGTAAAAGTATAGCCTAAAATTTAAAAAAATATTAAACAAGTTTCTCCCAAGTTATTTAGAATAATGTGGACCGAAGTATGCTTAGTAAGCTGACGACGAATTAATACCCCCGATTCTGGGGATACGAGGTATTTAAATCTTCCTACTCAACGGAGGTTTAAAACTTCGCCCGAGATAGGAAGGAAAGGGTTAAACCTCCAAAATTATCAAAGATTACGTCAGAAACAAAGGAATTTGTTTGTAGGGAAACTGATGAATAGGAAAACCTAGAAGAAATACGAAGTTTACACGATTTACCGAATGCAATATGCATAGATGCGCATTAAGGAAACAGTGAGGTTGGTTTGGAAACCAACACTACGGCTGAAGATTGATATACGTGTTGGATTGGAAGTCAACAAGTATATTTCTGACGTCTATATTCCAAGTTATGCAAAGTTCTCTCTACACTGGTAGTGCCAGACGGTAAACTGTTAGTTGCAGATACTCCGTTGCGTCGCCTGTTGGGAGAGCGGCGTCTTTCGAGTCGAACGGCGCAATAATACCCATGACGACGACGACCATGGCCCATCGGATTGATAAGATTTGAAGGTGAGTACCATTTGATTGACACGTATATCAAACCTCATCAATCCGGTGGGCCATGGTACCCATTATGGATCTCCAGCGGACATCGGACGATAGGTGAATTTATTCCCGCGAAAGGCGACAAAGAAGGTTGGATATATACGAGGCGACGAACCGCGTTATCTACAACGGGAAACACAAGCGCCGGTGTAGGAGGCACGGAGCACTTAACCGGTAAGGAGCACTGTACAGTGATCCCTACCTAAGGTGGCGCTCACTGTACAGTGAGCCTCGCCTAGGTAGCGTTCACTATACAGTGCTCCCTGCCTGCTGGACCATGTACATACACTTAATTTGGATACTATTTTTAGCTACTACCCGTTTCGATTAATCCTTGATAATTAAATGTTAGTCTTTTAGCAGCATCTAAGCCATAATTTAGAATTTAGATTCATACCCCGCAAGCCGCCAGTGGTGCATGACAGGGGGTGTAGCAACACCAAAGACCTAACCTAATCCATCGTGTTTGCATCTCTAATGCTCTGCGGAAAGAACGACCAGAAGTAACAATCTGTTTTAGCGATTACTTCCTTGTAACGCTTGGTAGTCGCCTCTCGGAGATCGCGCTCGCTGTTTACCGGAATTACTATGTCTTCCACTTCATCTAAAAATTCTGAATCGATGAATTTGTCGAAAAGCTTTCGTCTATAATCCGATCTTCTCACTTGGAGCGAATTCCACCCGAGGGATTTTATCATAGCCGTAACGCTACTGTCGAACCTGAAGTTACCAGTTACGAAACGAGCTGCTCTACGTTGGACTATCTCTATATCTGGAACTAACCCTACTTCATGTGGATCCCAAACCGCGCAGCAGTATTCGAGACTAGGCCTAATGAGGGAAAAATAAGCAATTTCTTTGACTTTTGATGGACATCCTCTCAGTGTTCTACTTGTCAATCTCTGCATTCTATTTGCTTTTCCTATAATGTCACTAATATGTTCTTTGAACGATAAACTACTGCTGAGTGTAACTCCTAGGTATTTATTATGGCGCACAAACTCTAGTGGGTATGATGAAATTTCATACTGTACGCTAATTACGTTGGTGGAACGGGTAAAAGACATCGCAACGCACTTCTTAGCATTCAAGTCAAGCTGCCAATCTTTGCACCAACTTGATATAACGTTTAGGTCCTCCTGTAGGATACTGCTATCTTCTTCTGATGTTATCTCTCTGTATATAAGAGTGTCATCGGCAAATAATCTAACTGTGCTCCTTACATTATCCACTAAGTCATTTATATATATTAGAAACTATATCGGCCCTAAAACACTTCCTTGCGGTACTCCTGATGTGATATATACCTCATTGGATAAAATTCCATCCAATGCAACTCGTTGAGATCTATTTTCGAGAAAGGATTTGATCCATCCGACTACTTTTTTGTCGATCGCGTAGGCAATTAGCTTTTGAATTAGTTTTACGTGAGACACTGTGTCAAAAGCCTTCCTGAAATCTAGGAATACTGCGTCTGTTCTACCACCCTTATCTGCTGCCTTAGTTACGTCATTCATAAAAAGGGCTAACTGAGTTTCACATGACCTACCTTTGCGGAACCTGGCTATGACTAATTGCTCCATTCTGGGATAGAAAGCGCATTATTGAGCTCGCTATAATATGCTCCATAATTTTACAGAAGATCGAGGTGAGAGAAATTGGCGTATAGTCATCTGGCTTTAGGGTACGACCTTTCTTAGGAACCGGAGTAACATTTGCTTTTTTCCATGACACCGGGACTGTGCCCTCATCTAATGATTTCCAATAGAAGACGAGAAGAAGAGGAGCAAGCTCATTAGCTAAAGTTTTTATTACAAATGAGGGAATACCTTCGGGACCTGGCGCCTTTTTTCTGTCAATCTCTCGCAATAACTTGTCAATAACTTCAACTGATAACCCAATTGGGCTCATTTCCGAATCAACGCGCGTTGCATAATCGTTTACTAGACCATTATCTACGGTGAAGCATTTTTGATAATGTTGTTTAAGTAAGTTCGCTTTTTCTATCGACGTATTAATGATAATACCTTCTTCGTTAGTTGAACTGGGTATGGAAGACTGACCGCCAGGATACTCACGCATATACAACCAAAAATACGACATTTCTAATCACATCCTAGTGATTCTAACATGCTTATAAATCTATATTCCTGAATTTCTTTATTAGCTTCCTCCTTAACTAGCTTTCGAATTTCTCTATACTTTTGTTGCTCTAACTCAAAATTAGCGCCGCATGCTTTAACTTTCCTCAATCGGGAATGAATAAGTATCTGCTTCCTATGCAATGCTCGCAACTTCGGCGTTGTCCACCGTGGCTCCTTACGCTCACGCAGGCTTTTGGTCGGAACGTATTTAACGAAACCTTCCTTTATTAAGCGGAAGAACTCAGTCCAGATATCATCGACTGTGTTTATACCCACAAAACGGCAAAAATCATCCCTTCTCTCGTTAATATAATCCTTGAACTCCGAAAATTTCGCCTTGCCAAATACGTATACTTGCCTCGGCGGTTTGAGGGATTTAATTATTACTGCCTTCATTTCTGCCATTATTACGTCGTGGTCTGAAATACCGTCAACTATATCGAGACTAGTTATCATGTGCGGGTGAGAAGCGACTAGTAAATCAAGTATGCTACTCGTACCTTGACCTCTACGATTCGTCCAAGTCATATTCATGTTAATTTGTTCAAGGCCATGCAGCGAGAATGTATCAATTAATTTCTGCGATAATCTTTTCTCTCTACTGAAGTTCGAACACGTCACATTCTCCCAATTAATGTGAGGTAGGTTAAAAGCTCCTCCTAAAACTATGATGGGGTCCTTCATTTTCTCTCTAATTATATGTAAAGACTCGGATAGGTCGTCTAAGCTATCGAATTCGCCATCGGGCGGTAAAAGGAGCAAAAAAGAATTTTACTTCCATTCTTTCCAATAGCCGAACACCAGACCATTTCGCTCGTGTTGTTAACTATAGGCGTTGGCTATTCAAATGTCCTTTAACTGCTATAAACACTCCACTGCCTATTCTGCACAGTCTATCTCTTCGATATACGACATAGTCCGGAGAAAAAATCCATCTTTTCGATATACGACATAGTCCGGAGGAAAAATCTCGCTCGATGAGATATCTTCGCATAACCATGTTATATGTTCACCCCTTGCCCCGACAGAAATCCCTCACCCGACGGTTTAGCCCCTCCATCCTACTCCAAACCGTGCAACCTCGGTCAATCCACAGGACAATGCTACATATGGAGAGCTCAATGCTAACCCCAAACGACCCCCGGACGCGAGCAACCTCAGAGACCAAGTCCTCAAACGAGGCCAAGATCTCCTCGGAGCCACGCCTCGAGGCATCGTTGGTGCCAACATGAGCCACCACACGCAGCGAGGAGCAACCCATCTCCCTGACCGCCGCCCTTAACTCCTTCGTCACCTGGGGCACCGTACCTCCTGGTATACACCTGGAGAACACCCGCTCCACAACTCCCTCCCGGCGGGCCCTTCGCCGCAACGGAGACATTATACGTCGGACGTTGGAGCTCCCTGTAACTAACACTCCTTTCCCCTCACGGCCTTCCTTCGGCCCAGCCTCCTCCGTATCAACGGCCGAGTGCTCTAGCGCAAGGTCCGTCAACACTTCAAACCTATTGCTAACAGTGAGTAAGTCATCCGGAGCATCCCCATCACACTGCTTTCGCAGTACAAAACCGCGAGCACCGCGGTTAGAGACCACCTTCCACTCATCAGCCCTCGGGGATGGGCATGCAACGACCCGCGTTGTATCCTCCGTAGAGGAGCCGATAGGCTTGCTTACTTTCGTACTCGGGCAAGACCGAGGTGCCTCTAAGGCACGACAAGCTTTAGGGCTCGTGACGGAGGGTCCTGCGCAAGCCGAAACAAGACCAAACCCTTCGAGCAGAGAGCGGAGGTCCGCAACCTCTCTCTCAAGGTCCGTGATACAAGACACAAGTGCCTCGTAACCAGCGGCCCTCATGATCGAAGATACGGGAGTCATCGGGGAAGCCATCCTACACTTGAAACTCCTAACTGATTTACTAATAAATTATGTGCCCACTGAATACACTCAGCTAACTAAACACGAAAAACCGTCAACGATAACTGCAGAATAACTCAGATAAAAAAATAACTCCTGCGATGCAAGACTTGAGAGCTAAACTAAAACGATAAAAATGAAGCTGCTTATAGAGTGACCCCTTATACTAATAGAAGAATTCAAAAACTAACACTCCAGGTGGAAAAATGACAATCTAAGGAAATAGACCTATGTGCGAACAAAACACGCTAAAACAACAGAAATAAGACCTATAACGGTGAAAGCAATAGTAATAGTATTGGTTATATACAGCAAATGCATTGGCGTATGGCAGTGGGTGTATAGTGGGATAATATCTTCCATATAGAACTTATATGATATTTACAAATTTGTGTTCGTTTTGTGTGTTTACAAATATACAAATTTGGTGTCGTCTTGAAACCAGTCAGATAAAGTTTAGATTTGTAGGTCACCGCAAACTACCGGTGAAGTATAGTAGGCGGTGGATGGCATGTGGTGTATTGCAGACGGTGTATGGATGACGGTGTAGGGCAGGCGGTGCATTGCAGTATGTGTGTGACGAACGGTGTATGGCAGTAGTTGTATGGTAGGCGGTGTATGGCTGTAGGTGTATGGCTGGCGGTGTATGGTAGGTGGTGTATGGCATTCGGTGTATGGAAGGTGGTATATGGCAGTAGGTGTATGGTAGACGGTGTATGGCAGGCGGTGTATGGCAGGCGATGTATGGCAGGTGGTGTATGGCATTCGGTGTATGGAAGGTGGTGTATGGCAGTAGGTGTATGGTAGACGGTGTACGCATAGTTACTTCCAATATAAAGTATGTGGCATCAAATTTAAATTTCTCTTAATATCTGTACGTATAATAACTATATACTGACGATGCCCAATTTAGACCCGATTTATTGACGAGATTAGGCCCAATTGAGCCTAATCTCATCAATAAAGGGAGTAAGTAACTGTCTAATTTAGGGTCGTTAGGTTGGAATAAAACAATTAAGATGTATCGTTTTATAACTTTAAAACTTAATTATGATCGCAAAGTATCCTGTCTTGACGAAAGGAAAAAGACAAAACTTATACTCGTTACCACAGGATATATACTGTGGTAACGAGTATAAGTGTTGTCTTATTCCTTTATTATGAGCTACCACAAAGTCGAGGCCGAAGTAGTGGATTTTATTATCCTGTCATGTCTTCTTATGTTGTACGAAACAAGAGGTGTAATTTCTTTTCGTCCATTACTCTTTTGTGTCTTTTCCTATTTCCTTGAAAGTTCGATAATTTTCTGAAGTGAGCCTTTTCTCGAACTTTTTAACAAGCGTTCGCCGTTTTCGTAATTAAAGTCATCCCTCTCTCGAAGGAAAATGGAGGTCCATAAAATTCTTCCGTCACTAATCTTTTAACCTTGATAACCTTACGTTTCAGAATTCGTGACGTATTATTTTCAATTTTACAGAGAATATTTCCGCCTTTTGTTTAGGAAAAGTACCCCAACCTTAAACTCTGAATGTATCAACCTATTCAATATTGTTCTACAATTTGAAGCATACTCGGAAACTCTTCATCCACCGAGATTCCATCGCGAATTCCTCTCTGAATAGCATCTGGAAGGGACTCAGCCATTAAATAATACTTCATCCCCAATCTAGGCATACCATATGTCCACAGCCATTGCTCATCAACTTACTTATTTTTCTCTTCTTCGAAATGGACAAGACATTCCTTCCCTAGAGCGTTTCCCATAGGAATGTCCGCGTGGGTGTTTACTATCGTACTTAATCATCGTCGTAAACATGAACAGAAGACGGCTGACATCATTAAACATCTCGAGAGCCGAAAGTAAGCTTTATTACCCAATCGCTACGCATCTCCTCATGCACATGTCCTGACATTTTTATTTCGTTCTCTCCTACATCCCAATAATTTCTCCTTTTCCCGGAAGCATTCCAGCTCCTATTTTTAGGCAGACATCCGATAGATTCGATAATTCTCTCATCTCCGAGGAAAACGCGTTCCTTTTTCCCTCTTCCTGTATGTGCCTCTTTCTCTCTATGGAAATTCTTCTGGTGATGGGGAAATCATACGCGACGCTGTTATTAACGCTCTGTGCTGTCCCACGACCCTCACCCACACCATTTCTGTCGTCAAACGAAGCCCGTTGTTTGACCCCCGGGCGCTTGCTCTTCCGCTCGATATATGTATTCCTCGAGCGTCTCCTCCACTCCCTCCACTTTCGCCCTCTCCTTCCGTCTCTTCCCCTTCAAAACCATTCGAACGGGATCCTGAAAAGAAACCACAAAGAGAAAATAAAACGAAAATACGCTCGCCAAAATATCTCGCGAAATTCTTATTGCGATGAAGACGAGAGAATAATTGAATCATTTCGTCGCACTGAATGGAAGCTTTTAAACTTCGGAAAAACCCTCACATGTTTTTTTTAATCCGGAGCCTTTTCCAATTTTCCCAGATGGGATTGCTTTCGGCGGTGATCGCAATTACAAGCGATTTGACGACCTCTCGTAAAAAGAGATTTTCACGATTATTGCGGAATAAATAGGGTTATTGGATTTCTTTTAAAAATGTGTGAAAATGACTCGCCCTTTCGGGGATTTTTTTGGGTAGGTGTTTCTCGAATATAAGTGACTACGCATTTCATAAAAATATTTTTATCACTCAATTGAAAATTGCACATATGATTGATACAGAGAATCATGTGTATACGCTACGAATTTTCTTTTTATCAGTTTATAAGAATTTATAGAGATAACATAGTTGAATTTGATTTTTAAACTGGGTCTCTTTCCGGTTTAAAATCTTACGCAATTATTTTCCAATTATTATCAATTAGGAAACTCAAATATAGGTTTGTATAAATTTTCTGAAATTATTTTTAAAACGGGGTAAATTGATATCTGCTTCGAGGTGTAAAGGTAAAAATGCTATTATTTTTTTGAATGTGAGTGACTTTGAACTGGTACCATGATTGTTATCTTCAAAGCCGTAATTGTTTGAATGTAACATGTAATGGGTTTAAATAGCATAACCTACGTACAGGAATCATAAGCGTTTACAAGTTCGATATTCAATTCGATTTGATATTTGACGAGAATTTTGAAAAAAAATTGACCCTTACAATACCTCTCTCGGAACATATTTCCAAATGGAAATTATAAACTTTATTCAAGCTCAAAATCCAGCGTTACTTTTAGTAATTTTTATATGCGCTCCGACAACCAAGGTCATTACGCAAGTGTGCCCCACCGGGAATCTAACACGGAACAGCTTTCACCGAAGCCGAACGCATTACTCAAACGGCCATCCGGAAGCCCTCCAGCGTAACTTTTTAGGAAAAAATCTGAACTGCAGCAATACATACATTCATACGGAATGAAGGGCTTCCTAGTGTGCGGACATAGAAAAAAAGCAAAAATTGTCAATCAGTGAGATAATCTCAGCGTGACATTGCTTGCACGCGAGCTTATCCGAGCTTTAATTGAAAGATAAGCCGATCGATTTTGTTTCAACCGAGCGGGCACGTTAATTGAGTACTAAGCCTATTAAAGTTGAATATAAGGACGTTGGGGGCCTAAAAATGTGCGGAGAACTAGCCTACACAGGTCATAGTAACCTATTGAAGAGCAGTGACTCAAACAACAATACCTCAATAAGCAGTATCTCTACGGTACCTGATGTACCAATTATTCACGCACAGCTACATTTAAAGCTGTATTAATTCTTTCGTGGATCTTCTCTCGATTCAAACCTATTCAGGAATTCGAGTACTCTGTTTGACATTCTTGTTGAATAAAACTAAACACTTTCATTAATCCTTTTTAAGAATTGCTTCGATCGAGGAATCATCGAGCTCCAGTTCAAAACATTCCACGTATTCAAGCTAATAACTGTTATAGGTTTTGTAAGACTTTAAATACTTTTAGAACTTTTTCGTTACTGTTTCGAATTTTCATGTGAGTTATTATCGAGAGTAAACTAAGGAAACAATGAATTCCAGATGAGATTCTCGACGAAAATGTTAACTCGAGGAGAATCCGAGGCGAGGATGCAGCATTATAATGCATTTCTTGGCAGATAGAGGAGACGGTGTTGGTACAGAAAAGCAAATTATGGAAAATAAGTGAATGCTTCAGGTAATCGAAGCGGGTCTCATCCAATTCTTTCCGACGGATCGTCTTAGCATAGGACTTCGAGAGATAAAGCAGTTTGAAATCTTAAGTAAGAGTCGATGAGTACCTTTCCAACAGAATTCTTGTTGACGAAGCAAAAGTTACAGATGGTTCGAAAATTTACTTAGATTTACCTAGGGAGAACTTCCAAAAACATCTGAGTGCAAAACAAAGTTAAAAGTAGAGTTACTGAAGTCGGAGACCCTTGAAACTTTTTTGCGTGGGACTTCGCAGCTGATTCTCCTTTCCAAGCCAACGCTCGATGTATGTACCACTTTCTCTTTCCTTTTCATAGAAAAAATCTCGTTCTGAAAATTTCTACATCAAAGGGCTAAAGTAATGGCGCTATAGAAGTGTTTCCTCGCGTATCACTTTTTTCCTTCTTATTTTTCAATCATCGCTCTCAGTGGCAGTTTTATGAGGAAAAAGTATAAAGAGAGATTTCACTGAACTAAAACTTCTCTTCCTCGTGTTGCTTAATCACTTTTTAATGATGAAATTTTGGGTGACAACGTTTTTGGATGGGGGTCCCTGGAAATGATAATTCAATTAAACGCCTGAACGGGTATCAAAGCAAAATTAACACAGATTTTACTTCATAAAACCGTTCTCCACTAGACCATACCTTGCTTTAGCTTTTAAACTTACGGCCCAAGGGCCAGAATGAGGTTTGATAGAGGTTCTAGGCACGCCAATCTTACCAAAGCTTTCTGAATAAATTCCGATTTCACCAACTTATCGTCATAGAGGAAATAGGCGTAAGCTATGGAAAACCTGATAGGAGCACCCGTTAAAATTATTATCGTTTGCTTTAAAAATGGATATTTTTACTGGGTAGCTTTTTAATATCTTTAGGAGCATAGTTTCAGTAATATCCTTACATATAATTTTCGGGGTGCCCGTCTGTCCATCTATGACCGATTATCTGTTCTTTCTCTATTTCAAAAAACTGTTGCAGAGATGTGAACCAAACCGCATTGAGTTATAGTTGATAGCACCAGGAAAACTATTTTCATCTCTGAGAAGGCTCGGATTCGAACACAGGAGCCCATAATACGTTTCCGAATAATTACACTCGATCTACAGTTTTCCAGATTGCAAGGTTTTATTTATTAAACCATTACAATACGTAAATATGAAAGTTCTACAAACTTGCTTAATTCGACGATTAAACTGAAACCTTTCTTATTTTTGCGTCGTTTGAATGTTCTTCTCTCGATTAAATTATTAAATCGCCATTTAATTCTAAAATTTTCTGATATTTTTTTCTCTTTACGGTATTTATCTAGGCGACCCGTCATTGTTGACTCGAATTCAGTTGCTAGGTAATAAATAAACTAGAAAGAAGGGTAAGGGGTCGGCGTTTCTTTATTTTTCAAGTCTGTTTAAGCAGTAGATTTGCTTAAGTCAGTAGGGAGCAAGTTTCGTTCACAGAAAAGTACATTTTTTTGAGTGGGTTTGTGTGATAAAAGTCTTAGAAGGTATATCTAAAGATATTCAGTGGAATAACAAGCTAAGTTGTAGTCAATGCAAATAGTAAAAATATTTAAATTATTCAATAAGGTATATTCTAAATGTAAAGGCTGAATCTTTTTTCGGTTCTAGTGGATGGTTTTAGAACAAAAGATTCATGAATAATTAGCGATTTCTCCAACGTAATATATTCACCGTCGAATTCAATGTCGGAATCTTTCTGTAAATAGAATCATGACGTTACATCTCTATAATACCTACAACTCGATAATGAGCCACCGGATAGCCAGTGAGTAGCGCGTTCACTTCCCCCTTCGGGTTCAATAACAATAGGGGAAAACATCTATAGGTTTTTACTCAACATCGTGATGAATATGGGTAGCTACCTGAATTGCGGGACTGGATCTAAGAGATCTAGTCCCGGGACTGGATCTCTTAGATCCAGTCCCGTAAAAGTCAAATACGGCAGCGTACGAGGGACGTGTCCACGTGTCACCCGCTCTAAATTCCGTCTGGCTAGGCCATATCCCTCAATGGGATGCTGCGCTAGGATCTCTTAACTAAAATTGTTACATGTTACTTTATGTGATGGAAAGGGCATTGTTAAGATTAAGGAGAATCCAGCTTCTTCTAATTGTAAACGTTTCATTCAGCTTGCTGAAGGTAAATCAGAAGTCGCAATTTTCGACGGATAAATTATACAGGTCTTTAGATAGGTTAAAAATGGAAAGAATTAACAAGTGATAATTTCCGAAAGATTAACACAAGATTCACGAGGAATTTTTGACTTCACAGATTTACAAATATTTCAAGAATTGATATTCAGAATATCACATTTATATATTTCATATTTTCTTCTTCAGTGGAAAATGTCGACATACCAAAAGTTTAGGTTTCGCAAATACATCAGTTTGCTTATTGAAATGGATGTTGTTATCTAATACAAGAGATAGCCTAAATACTGGTAATTTGTGGACATTTTTAATTCCATTTTCTTACTTCAGTGGTGCATCACTTTTCATTCAGGTTTTGAATATAAATCCGAGGTTGCATTTAATAAATTATACGGAGAGTTTAGACGAGTTAAAAGCCGAAGGAGATAAAAAGTGACGGTTTATGGAAAGCAAATATAAAATTTATGAGGATTTATTGATGACAATGATTTATAAATATTTCAACAATGGATATTTTGTACTTCAAATAATATTTTTTATTTATTTCCCAATACCCCCGTGCAAGCACGTTAACCACTCCTCCGCGGCCGCTTTAATATTTTATTCGCGTTTCCCCATTGAATTTCAAATGGCGCCTCCACTTTTAAATACGAATTTGCTTACGTATAAGGGCTATTTGGCGCAGGTAATCTTGGCAAAATTAGTTCTACATCTACATCTACATTAGTACCCTGCAAGCCGCCTTTCGGCGTGTGGCAGGGGGTGCAAGCACCATGAATTTACTGAATTTACTTCGCTAATCTATTACTTTCGCGTATCGTTCGCGGAAAAAATGAATTCTTGTATCGATTCGTTTTAGCATCTTTTAGTTTTACGAATATAAGAGATTCTAGTGCGAGAGACTGGTAGTATAGCTTAAGGAACCTTCGTTGTCCCGCAAATTTGATGAAACTTTCAAGTAGGCGTAATGGTCGAAAAGTGTGCACAAATCTGGTTTAGATAGTAGACTGCGTACTTAAAAGAAATTGCATTATTTTTTGGGTATTTATGGCGTTCAGTTTAAAACAATAATTGAAAAGGACATTTTCATTTATATACCTTTTATCAACTATCGCCACTTGAGAGGTTTGCTGATAGTAAATGTTTGGATCGCATTGCAAATGATAGCCGTATTGTTAATGAACAAGTTTGCTAAATACCGATGAAAAAGGATCAAAGGCTCTTGATGTTATAGATTAAATATGCTGTGCATAAATATTTCCTCACTCCTCATTGAAATATTCCGATAAAAACTGTGGATGGTCTTCTCAACCCTTCAGGTACTGCTACCATTCTTTGGAGACGAAAAAAACGATGAGAGCTCTTCGGGCAGTGCTCTCACTTCTCCCACGGGAATGATACTTCGTGGCTCAACCCTCTCTTCAATCATTCCCTCCATCTTAATCCCAATCCAACTGACGAATTCTCATCTCGAGACCTCTTTCGGCCGAACATACCCTCTACCTCATTCCCTCCACCCCACCCCCTCCAACTCGCCCCTCTCGCATTTCCTCTTCACCTCCCCTGAGCCGACCACCTCCCCTGTCGCTGTTCTCGTTTCGGTAATTTCGGGTTGCCTAGCGACGGGCTCTGGGAAAGGAATTTCCCAGAAAAACGAGTCCCATGGAATGCTTCTAAAAGTCTCTTAGGACCTCATCCGCCACTTTGTCTATCCGACTGAAAGTTTTGGATTTGACAGACAATCGATCGATTCAATTTTTTAGTAGAAAGGTGTTGGTGTTGTTCTATTGTCTGGAGTTTAGGTTTTTCACGGGATGCAATTATTAACGCAACTACCCTTCTTTTCTAAATCTCTTCATAGAGATCAGTATTCTTCTACAAATGCCCACCTGAAACCGGCTAAAGAAAGAATAAAACCGGTAATAAAACTCAGCATCGAGCCAAGGTACGAACTGTGCTTCACTTACTTAATTAATCAGAATCTCTAAAGAAATGAAACACGGCTGTGGTAAGACATTAGACTTCGAGAAAAGTTAGGGTAGGAACCAATTTAACGGTCCACAGGATATTCCTCCCCTTTAACTACCGCACGAGTTTATTTTAATCAACACGATCAAATGCTTTACTAAAATAACAGCGGAAGAATTTATATTGTCTATTGCTAACCTACAAAAAACAATTTTATGATGTAACGATTCCGACAATAATAACTGAAACGTGTCACAAAGTAATCGATTTCAAGGTAATTCACCAATAGTTTGTGTTTTATATTTTTTTGGAGATTTGACAGGAAATGTTATACTAAAATATATCGACAGTGAGATGCATATAAGAAGTTTTAATCTTTTACGGCGAACCAAACTATGCTACATTTAATTTGACGATTAAACCTTTTCATCAATATTATCAGATGTTTGTATCGGTAGTGAGGAGGCAAGAGGCACTTGAATGATAAATAAAAAATAATTCTGCTACGGTGTAATCATGTGTTTTTAATTTTAATCAGACTAGCAAACTTTGAAAAGGACTTAATTTGCAATCTCGCCTCTCAACTAACTAGTAGAAGGTGGAGAGGTCGATGGGTTTTCAACCGCCTCCTTTACATGACAGAAAGTTGAAATTCTCCCGAGAGAGTTGATTTAATTACCAAAAAATATGCGTGAAACTTTGCGCACGGACCCGAAATAACCTCCAGGGATGAATTTCTATTTTCGATGCTAAGAGAATATGAAATTTTCTTGATGAAGTCCTTTATTCATTTTTTGTCAGTTAAATGAAAAGGATTCTTTATTCTTCTTTGTACCGAAATTAAATTGTATCCCGTTTTCATCCCCTCCTGATGCGAGTTTGCTAATTAACGCTTTTAACGGTTCCATTATTGAACGATCCTTAGGCGTATTCCAATGTAATGACCTATCACTGTATTAATAAATTTGATCGAAATCTAAATTAATTGTATATCTTTTTTTATAAAGTTACTGATAGATTTTAAATTTAATTTTCATGATTCATTTCCATAATATAAAAGCAACATATTTAATAATGTTTGAAAGTTTAAATTCAAGCATGACCTGAAGAAATTGATTGGATTGGTTTTGTTGTGATTTTGTAATTTTAGGCACGTGAAATAAAACTAATGGAACATCTAAAACATCTGAATCTGAGTTTTCTCACTATTTATTTATAAAGCTTATATAAAATCAACTGCTATTGCCGAGAATTCGTGGTAGAACTCCTAGATGGAACAAGGAAGAGACAAACTTCTACAAACCATAATATATCTTAAATTTTGTGGTTTCTTAAAGTTCGTCTCTATTTAATATGGGCTGACAGTTTTAGCAAAAGTTACGGTTTGAGATATTTGATAAATATTCCATAGACTGCTTCCACATCGGAAGGATTAAAAATTAAGGCTTCTCACAAAAGCTATTTAAAGCTGTAAACAACATTGTACTCGCTTATTTTTGAGATTCATTGGTACTAATTTTTAATGGTATACAGAAAAGATGAATTTTTAACGATCCTCAAATAAATATTCCACGGGTAGCTCTTTTATATCCGGTGTTAGGTTTTTCTATCATCGATTGTATAATTACGAAGCTCTGTCATGTTGACAAAAACGAGTTTACTAAATAATATAATGGAAAACGAACGCTTCGACTGACAGTATTTTTTCTGTTTTATTACTTAATTTCTAATTGTAAGTAGAATACAGGCAATGGACGAAATATCTCTTTTCCGTTAACTTTATCTGTTCATTTGGAGAAGAATCATACATTTTGACTCGTATCAAATGAGAATGACTTCAAGAAAATAAACCCTTTTACTTTTAGATCTAGTCGAATTCACTGTTTTTATTCTATAATCGTATGTAATTTTCACCTAAAAATAGAGCATACATTTCATAATTTTCATATGTAATCCCACAGCATTTTATGGGACAATTGCAGATGAAATTTAGGGTTGATTTATGGTCGATTGCTAGAAGTTTCCCAGCATCTGACCGCCCTCTAATACAAAAACTGGCAATTTTGGTCTTAGGGGACTCCCAGGTAGCCTAAATAAGATCTCACACATAAAAGTATTAAAGATTTCATCGTTCAACCTCATAGAGACGAAATGGTTAATCAGAGACATGAAGTGTTCCTGTAACATGTTTCTGTTAAATATTTAACACATTTTATCTAGTATTATGGAATTCTATTCACGACAAAACCGAAGAAGGATGCAAAAGAAGTTATTTTTTAGTAACAGTTTATTCTGTGACATGTTATAAATTTATGACATGATTTATTTATGTCTTCTAAAAGATATTTAAACGCGGAAAATACCATATTATCAAACTGACTGATTTTAATAAAAAAGGTCATTAATAAGGATGCCCCGCATTAATACACATAATAATGTATTACATATCAATCTGAAAGCTAGTAGCTATAGCACAAATATACATTAGACTTAAAATTTTATGATACATAAATATGATCCGATGTTATAGAAAAAATATTTCAGGAAAAATTTTACGCAAATTAGTTGTCTGAATCCAATGACTTTATTTTAGGAAAACTAAATAACAAATTTTGAGTTTTTATCTGACAGTATTGGAAACGGGGCCTTTATTTAATCAAATTTAAAACACTTTTCTTCTGTTATTCGTCGGTATCGTTGTTAGATGGATGAAAACTTTTATTCGGGAAAGAAATTTATAGGGACTCGTATGTCGCAATAATGCCGTTGAAGTTGGAAAACCACTGCAGCGGAAGATGAAAAACTACTACATAGTTTTGGGTTTGAACGCTCAGCTTCCTTCGTGGAAAAAGAAACGCGGAGAAAATTTATTAATTTCCCAAACGATAAATCTTCTCTCCCTGCTCATGTGTTTCTGCGTTCAAACAGCTGATGCGGTCAGCTTCATCGGGGCGATTGCTTTGAGGTCGACGGCGAATGCCTCGAATGGCCCACACATTATAAACCATTCGTCCCAGCAAAAACTACAGCATCCCCTTCTCCGTACGTGAAAGGAATCCCAGATTTTAAGCTGACGCTTTAATTTTGTATAAGTTTCATGTTGCTGGAAACTCTACAAAATCAAGATCACTGAAGAAAGTTTATTGTCGGATCGATCGCTTCATTACGGTGTAGATAACAACGTAATCAGGTCCGCGTGGTTAATTAAGCGAAAGAGAATAATTACTTAATTGGCGAACGCGAACTTTCTTTTCATGTTCGCAACTTGAAGAGGAATCAAAGTGTGGAATGGAATTTAGCAAAGCGGCCGCGGGGAATAAAAGGTGATAATTATCATTTATAAGAAAAGTGGAGTACGTTGTTTTTACGCCCATTCCTCGTGGAGGTGAGAGCTTCCGATGCCCTGCTTTTCTCTTCGCCACCTCCCACTAAAGCCCCTCCCTCTGCTACTCATTCTCCCTCCCCTCTCTTCCCCCCCCACCACCCACTTTTTCCGTTTTCATTCCCTATCCCCCTTTCCTGCTAACTCGTGGCCGCTTAAAGGCGATAGCAACCGGACCGAAAGAGAGGATTTAGCTGTAGTTACTTCGGTTCGCTTACATTTCGTGAGATTTTCAGGAATTGTGGTATTGGGAAGAGGTTTCCATTAATTACCATCAGTCTGGATCTTGATGGGATTCCCGTGTACTACTGCGTTGGCATTAATAATATTTTCCCCCTTCGATGGAAGAAAATAGCAATAAAGATACGTAATGAGAGGAAAATACTTCAATTACTCGGAGGTTTAAACTTAGTTTGCGCTCAACTATCGAAACATTGTAGGGGTTTTAAATTTATTCATGACCAAGTACTGGCTTTATTCAAGCATGAATAGAGAACTGTATCACATTTACGTTTACGTCTTCATCTCTCGTTGGATTTACAATTTACCCTTAGAATAATGTAAAGCAACAGTACAATTCTTAAGGCATACAGTCAATATGACCTTCGTATTGTCTTAAAGGCTAAAAATATGAACAAATATCGTTTTTCTTTATGTTAATACGAACTTTACCGCTTGTTGACCTTCTTACTTGTTTTTAACATTATATAACATTATGTTATCTCATAATTTGAAAGCATTTTAACTGCGTGGAGAATTTAGCGGGTTCCTTGGGGATTTTTCAACCTCTTAAACCTTTCTGCTTCAGTGGAAATTTCCATAGCTGACAGTATCGCAATTTGGCTATTTGAATTTCTTTCTAGGGAGATCGCTTATTGATTCAATTTGAGTGTATGAAGAAGTCAAACCATGTTTTACACTTCATATGGGTGTCAATTTTAGGTTCCGGCTGTTCTACTGAAGTACATACAAATAGAAAAGGTTCACTATCAGGGTATCAGGTAAATCAGGGAAAAAAATGTTGTAAACGATATCTCGGAGTTCGGCGTTCAGAGAATTTGTCGGGTTTGATAATGTTCTTACTCGATAGAAATATTAACCAATATCAGGTGGGATTTGGTGATCACAAGATACTTTATTAGGCTTAAGGTTAAATATTTCGTGTAGATATATACTCAGAAAAAAATTCTGATATTTAGTGTTAAAGATAAAAAATAGTAGTTAACCCTAAGAGTTTCATGTTGACTTTCTTATAATTATTGAGAAAAGAAATATATGATTTCAGAAAATTAAAAAACTATATTTCCATATAAAAAAGACGAAATTGTTGTGTAGAGTAAATTAGCTCCCGTGAAAAAAAGTTGTTTTGTATAAGAGTTCGCATCAAAGGTTCAGACTAATGTTTGTCAATATAGAGAAGTTCCTCAACTAGTGGGCTAGAATCGAAAAAAGCTGGCCAAAAATAAGAAAATGGTTTTATTGAGTGCGGACTTCGAAACTTCGCATGGCTATTCTTTAATAAATTCTGCATGTAACTACCAAATGATACACTTTTCATTCCGGTGCATTAAAATTCTACAGGAGGTCAAAGTTGACCAAATTTGACGAAAAATAGCCCGGGGGGTTCTTGCCTCGCTATCGAAAATTCGGTATATAAATTGACGTCGCAAATTGTCGCAGGATTTTATTTCAGATTCCTATTCAAAAATCTTCAAACAACATCGTGGTATAAGTTATCCCGTGCACATCGTGGTACATTACTACTATTTTCCTCGCTTTAGGTGAAAATTTGCCGTAAAATATGGGTTCGCCATTTTGTTGTATAACTTATGCAAATACTCTACTGTGATCATTCAAACCAAGTCATATGAAGCATAAAGAATAGGTTTATAATGCAGCATCGTTTTTTATCCGATGATTTTGCTCATTTCGGTTCAGTGTTGGCTTGAAGTTGAAGACATTTTTGAAAAATCGAAGACCGGCTATTTTTCGTCAAATTTGGTCAACTTTGATCTCCGGTAGAATTTTAATGCATCGGAATAAAAGTGTATGATTTGGTAGTTATATGTAGAATTTATTTAAAAATAGCCATGCGAAGTTTCAAAGTCCACACTCAATAAAACCATTGTCTTATTTTTGACCAGCTTTTTTCGATTCTAGCCCATTGTGCATCGTCTCCTTAATTTTTAACTTAGTTCATTTCCTTAGCTCAGCTCATATTCTGCTATAAGAAGTGAGGAAAATTTTCGACAAAACCTCATTGACAGAAAGTGCTAATGTCTCTTGCATAGGTTTACGCAAATTAAAAGAAACTAGAGGGAGTAGCTAACAGAGAAATGGAAATTTGAGTGGAATAACCTATTAGATGTGATAAAGTCATTGCACAGAAGAATGAAAAGGAACTGTTTCTATCGCAGGCTGCTTATTGCATCGATGGAGCGATGGTTTTCAATTCAATCGGGGATTCAAAATGCCAAAATTGAAGGTTAGAGAAAGGTAAATGCGTGACCAAAAGTGGTTCTGAAAATGTTTGAATGGCTTGACTGCACCTCTCTCTTGCGAATTGTCTTTTTTATCACCGAATTATTCTCAAAGTCGGTACATCAAAGGTATCCGAGGCAAAAGAAGAAAGTTATCAGAAGAAGCGATTTTATTCTTTGGAAATGTGTGTTGGGAAAATATAGCTTTGACAGTGCGTGAAATGTGGTAACTCTGAGTGACATTCCATAAGCAGGAAATATATTGGAGGGAAATCTGTGAAATAAAAAACGGAACGATAAAATTAAAGGAGAGGAATGAAGAAATTGACGAAAAACTGAATAATAGGAAAATAGATATATGTACTGTAAATCGAGCTGTTTGCTAATTATCTTTCCTTCATATGAGGATAACTTTTTAATTATTAAAGCAGAACGCTCTGTTATAAAACTCCAGATGATATGTTGTGATCTAAAATATCCGCTTGATTCAGCACTGTTTAGAGGTGCATGAGGTCTTTGAGACTTTAGTTTTTGCATTTAAACTTTTATTGTGGTAAAGCATACTTAAGACAATAGTAGCAAAGGAAACTGCCATAATTTACCTCTGATAATGTATTTCTCTGAATCTTCGTTCTCAGTTCTTTCAGATTCTCGTAACTTCCGACCACTCAAAATTCACGCAATAAAAAAACCCAAATTAAATTGATTGACATAAAAAGTACGATTTAAATTCTGAATTTTAAGGGCATATTTAAGCAAATGATCGCATTAGTGTAACTTCGGAGCCTATAATGAGATGTTGCAATTTCCATGCATTAAGCAAGCTACCCGAGCTCCTGCGTGTCGGCAGCGTAATGGAGTGGTAAATGTTTTGGCTATCCACTTCAACGTCTGCGGTATCGGATTCCACTTAGGGATTTGCATTATCCAAGAGCTATATGCATATAAATTGGTTAACGAGGAAATGCAATAAAAGACGACTTCATTGCACTGTCCGAGCCATACTGATGAAGATCAAAATTGAACCAAATCATAGCGAACCCTCTGAAAAGAGAATTTCATTGGATTAGAACGGTTTAGTGAAAATTTAAGACATGGAGGATAGAGGTAATCAGGAAAGGTCGATAACGGTAAGTGCATACACATAAAAGAATTGTTTGGTTTTATCTCTTGACTAGGAAACGCCCCTGTCAAGCATGACGGAACTTAATTTTGTTTAAAGATATAACTATTATCGTATATTCTTACCATTATTTATATTATATATTCTCCTGTTTTTAAGTCACGAAAGCCTACTTTACGTACATTTCTTATAAAAATATAAGAACTGATTATCCTCGTGCACTTACGAGTATATGGTATAATTCATGAAATCAACATTCAAGTCTTGGTCGTCAAAGGGATGGTCTGTTTATCTCCCAAAAAGTTTACGAAATTTCCGTGTATTCTATGACAATCCTCGAAAGTTCGGACCTAAATCAATATTTCACGACTAAATTAAAAAAAATAAAAATAAAAAAATCCCCGTGTATTTATATGGGATAACCCATGAAATCAATGTTCAACAATTGCCTTGGTCGTCAAAGGGACGGGTGGTTTATTTCCGAAACATTCTACGAACTTTCCGTGTATTTTATCAACGTTCTCGCAATTTCGAAACGAAGAATGTTTCACAACTAAAATAAAAATTTATGATCATTTTCGTTTTTGTGACACTTGTCTCAATTTCGTAGGATCATTGTTTCTAATTTAATTTTGTAAAAGAAAAGACCTCTGCAGGTCCTGAAACCTTGCTTTACGTTCATCTCCTATGGAAACGTATTTTATGCTCTTGGTTACAAACCCGGGCCTGTACAGACATAAAAATAGATTTCCTGGGGGTTTCAGCATCGTAGAAACAAAATGCCGTTTGTTTCAGAGCTCTAGGTCAAGCCGTTTCTGAGATAAATAGGGGGACGGACAGACATTTGCTTTTTATATATATGATAATAATATGTTTACACAATAAATTATAATTAACAGTAATTGGACAATTTCTGTCGTACACAGCTTCCAAACAAAGGAGAAGAGGTAAATCGAAAGGAAGGAACACTGCTCTGATAATAATAATGGCTTATAGACAAGATGAAATTATTTTGAATATCATTGCAATCCTTGAACGATTCTTAAATTAGCTTGGCTTTGGGACGTTTAGAATCTTTGGCTATTTATCACAGTCAGAAGAAAATTGCATTTTATATTTTAGTGCCTTTGCTATAGATACAAACTAGCTGAAGCGCCCGTTGATTCTCAACGGGGAAAATAGATGTCGGATTAAATATAGTATACCTATTTGTACATAAGAGAAAATAACATCTTGCGACTTAGTTTAGTCCAATGGAACGGGTTATTGAAAACAAAAATTTTCTAATCAAAGTTCGAGGCCGAAATCTACAATCAACAATTTGAATGTGAATCATTATGGAATTTCCCTCTTATTATTAACATGTCTCAAAGTAATGTGTAAGATTGCAAGGTTTTCAACTTCCGATTCTGGTAACTTTAATCGTATAATTTTCAAGAGTCCGAAATGATAAATAAAAAGTTGCTCCTACATCTCCACTAATTTATTACGGTGCTACGCATGTTTGTTGCCCCTGTCATCACTACAAATTGTTCGTGACTGGTATAATCTCTAAAAATGTTCATCCTCTTCATATCGTCATTTGCTTTTAAACGGGCCAAAATACAAAGGCATTCTTATGGGAAAACGCCTGCACTCGGAATCAACAATCGCATTCGTCGTCAAGGGGACGGCTTGTTTACAATCTCAAAATTTCACAAAGTATTCGCATATTTTATCTAAATTCTCGCAATTTCGAAACGAAAGCTTTATTCTACGAGAATAATAAGAATCTGTATTCAATTTCTCTATTTCGGTACTTATCTTGATCTTATGCGACCATTTCTTCTCATTTAATTATGCTAAAGAAATAAAGTCTGCAACCGATAAAATCGAAATTTACATGTATTTCTTATGGAAATCTATCTGAAGGATCTTGGTTCAAACCCAGCAAATTTTGCGAATGAAAAGTTGACAGTACTTCCTTCCGGCTCACGGAGAACACGTACGCAAAGTTTGATGCAAATCGGACAAACGGTGTGGACTCCAATCGCGAACAAACAAACACACAAACCCACAGAATTTCTGCTTTATATATATATATATATAGATTATGAATAATTAAGGGCTTCCGAATAGCCAAGTGGGCGACGCGTTCGACTTCGATGAAATCAGTTCCGGGTTCAATTCCCGGTGGGGGCCTACGTGCGAAGTGACCTCAGTTATCGAAGCACTTTTAATAATACTACTACTACTATGAATGATGAAACAAATGCGTTTATTAATTTATAAAAAATCATGAGTTAGAAAGGAACAATAAAGTTCTAAAACTCTAATATGAGATTAGATGATTTGTTTCGCTATATTTTAATTATCAATTTTAAAGGCTAGGGTATTTTTAAGCCAAGTGACGAAAAAATCAATCTAGGTTATCATAAAACAAGAACTGATAAAAATAACTCTGTACTCAATGTTGATTTGGACGAATTATCTTATAAATGTTTGAATCACCGTGAATTATAATAATATATTCATTGAATCTGATAACTGGCAGATGAATCTCCTTGTGGTTGACTGCGTTTGTCTGAATACCTCAGTCAACAAAAAAGAGCGATGTTTACTTTTCTCGCGCTCTATTGCGCATTAATGCGTGCTAACTTATATTGCGATGTATAAACTTACGATTAAGTGGAAGACCGTTTCTCTTTCGTTAAATACTAGCAAATACGTCGCAAGATAGTTGCAGCTGGTTTATGAGTAGCAATCTTCGGTAAGGTTCGTCCTCTTTACAGAGGACTTACTTACACAATGAGAGAGTCAAAGGATGGTTGCAACTGGAATCAAATGAGGTTCGCCTCATGAAATACAAATACCCTTTGTAATTCTACAAAATAAATAGAAAGAGACTGTTTCGAGCGAGTCGTTTCTGCTATAAGAAGATTACGATAGCGCAAATATCGTTCGAGTTTTCCAATATTTTATTTAATAACCTGAAGGCAGAACTGTAGAAAATGTTTCCCACGTCATATTTGATAATGCCCATCCATAAAAAATTCTTTACATTAAAACTGTCCGAACAGGAGGAGATCTAAAAGAAAAAAGTTTTTAATGAAATTTTAAAGAAAAAGGAAACAATTTCGCAATTTATGTTCTGAAAAATAGAGGCAAGAAATTAGAATAAGAAGAAGTTCTACTTTATTCTTCGACTGTAAAAATTACTAACAGACGTAGTTTCCGCAATTAATTTAAAAGCTCGTACAGCTTTGGTAAAAGTTGAAAGCTACTTTTCATTAATTATGTTTTCTGTTTCATAAAAATTGGTAAGAAGAGAGGCAGCGAAAATGTAAATTATACTTAGGTGTAACCTCGTTAAATATGTCGAAAAATGAACATTATGCGGGCTCCGGGTAGCCAAGTGGGGAACGCGTTCGACTTCGGTGAAAGCGGTCCCGGGTTCGATTCCCGGTGGGGGCCCACGTGCGAAATGACCTAAGCTTTCGAAGCACTTTTAAGCAATACTACTAATGAACATTATGCTGCCGAGTAAATGTAAATTACATACGGTACAATTACGAACACAATAGCATTAATTACAGTCGATTTATCGAGATTATTTTCGATGAAATTGTGCAATATCATATTATTAATGAAACCCTACATAAGGTCTTATTACATGTATTCATTACCTGGATACATTAACATTCCAAAGTGACTGCGTTGAGCCAAAAATTGCTGCTAAAGAAACCTCAAAAAAGTGCAGATTGTCATTCTGACAATACATGAACCAAAAATTAAATTCCTGCATCGTTAGCGACCTCTTCCAAGAAGTCAAAAGGTAATGTGAGACAAAGTTCTATGTAACTCAAGTTTGATTAAATAAAGCGACTATGTTAAAAAAAACGGTAGATAACCGGAAGTTGATTGAGTTCATCCCCAAGTGCTAATAAGCCATCCTCAGTGCCTTCCTAAATAAAGCAGAAGGAGATAGCACTACCTTTTGCGTTTGTACAAGATATTTCACGACAAACTTGATACTGTAATATAGAGCGACCCCCAATTATATGTTCCCTTCTGAAGCTGTGAGAGTTGAACGTGCCTTTACTACAGTTCACGCGGATTTTCACGTTCATAAATCGCCAATCCTATCGATTGGACAAAAGAAGAACGATCGCTGAGATTATAACCACAGGAGATGAGGTGTCCTTTCATTTTGATTCCCAGACCTTTGGGCAAACGTCAGATTGAGTCTTTGACGTCATCCAAGAACACGACTTTTCGATCAAGAGAAAAGCCGAGAATATTGTAAGATGAAAGAACGAAACGGAGCAAAACGTTACTAATACTTATAAATTATTTATTTTTCCGGGAAGTTAAATCTCTTGCGGGATTTCTTCGCTTCCAATTTGTACAAAACCATTGGGAGCTTGAATTTCTGTGAAAAACGGTTATTTTGAGGGCAAATGCAAAAGCTTTTTTCCTATATTCGAGAAAATGTAAGCGGACAGGGTGAGTTTTTTGAGGCAGCAGTTCAAAAAGGAATAGAAGTGCTGAAAGGTAGATTTTGCTTCCGAAAAAAGATGTTCGACAGTTACAATTTCTCGGCGTTGAATCCTTTATCAGTTTAGGTCTTTGTACCTGCTACTCTTCATCAACATTCTGTCAGTATTCACACATTCCTATGCCATTCAGCTTTACAATAACGCCACTCTTTTGATAATATCGTATTTTAAATTCAATTCAGGAGTCTCCAGTACAGCTTATTTTTTATATCTAATCTTCCTAATAGCTTCACATTTAGTTCGTTCATAGTTCCAATTCAATCTGAATTCTCTTCCATATCCTTCAGCTGTTCTGAACAAATTCTATTTCCTATTTATAATTCTGTTCTTTAACCAGTGTCAGTGTTTCGCTCACGATTAAAAATAATACAGTGATTAAATCATTGTAATATTCTTGCGCTACATGGTGTATTAATCAATTTAGCGGCGAGACCTGTTTTAGGATTCCTTCACTTGAGATATTATATGTTCTCAGGGTTTATTTTGAATACGTTAACATACATTAGTAAATAAAAACTTTAAAAAGCCATAAATACATGATAGAATCAGATAATATAAGTAACAGAAATGAGCCTTCTTCAGCCATTATAGTGACATTTTAAGGAGTTCAGCCGTTTCGATTGATCGGAATCATAAATATCGAATGTCGAAGGGTTTGGTGGAACCGTCAACTCCGGCGAACCCTTCATTTAAAGTTCCGTTGTCAGTAATCCCAAAAGTTTTCCTTTTGATATCTTTAGGCCGAATTTTTTCAAAGAGCCCCTTCGTGGATCAATAAGTATCTGAAATGGCACAGTTGCACATCACTATAAGCAATCAGACCAAGTATAAATTTTATTTCGTAAATACCCACTAAGTCATGCATGTATGTTTTTTGAATGTCTTCTCCGATGCTTAAGCCTGATTTTAATAAAGAATTCAGATTATAGAATATCAAAAGCTTATATGGCGCTCACGTTTACCTCACTGATTTTAAAAAAGTAATTGAAAATATTGATCTTTTGGAGATCTTTTAAAATAAACATTTATATCATGGAAAGTTTTATTGTTTTTCTTCGGTAAGTCGACTGATTAATTATTGAAAGGGATTTTATGAGCTTGCGGCAAACTAACGGCATCAGCATCTATGAGAATTAGGAGATAAATTTTTGAAAACATTGAAAATGTGATATGAAGTTCAATTAAATATTTATCACTAAATAAAATCAATGCATTCAGGCATTACCTTATAGAATGCCACAGCTCAAAAGAGAAAAAACACTTCGTAAATTTTAACGAGTGTAAAATTTACGAAGTCTTTCTTCTCTTATGTTTATGATTGATTAACTCCATCATCTCGTGTCCTTGTTATCTCAAGATAAATCATTAACTCGCAGTTTCTTCGCAGTTTGCAAATGCGTTGTGAAGTATAACACTAGAAATTTCGGGTGCGGCGAGTATTCCAGAATGTCTACGAAAGAATAACGGGAATGGAAAGTAATTTATGAGTAGCTGCCGAGCTGCGTGTTAGACACTGCTTAACTAAGGCCATCTCTATTCCGCTATCCTCAGAAGGGATGAAGGTGCTGCCCTCTACCCTCGGCGTTGTGAGGGCTTTACTCATAGCCGCAGATGTCGTTGACGCAGCAATTTAATCCCCTTCTCATCACTCCACTTGCCCTCTTTGCTACTTAATCTTCGCTCCTACATTCCTTCCTTTTTTCTCGGTATTTTAGTTATCATTAATCTTGGCCCTCTCCTTTCTTTTACGATGCTTCATCCACTATCCTTTCCTCTACCGTCGCTCTAACCCAGGAAATGATGCGGTCAATTATAACTATCCAGTTTATGAATATAACATTTAAAGGGCAAGGGAAAGGTGTATAACATTGCACGAGGATTCACGCGCCTTTTAAACGTAAGGGTAAACAGAAGTGAATATATAGCGACATGACTGAGACTCGAACACAGGTCTCACACTTTCCTAGCGGGTATTCTAACCAATAAAATGTGGAAGATCTGAGTTCAATTTCGTTCGAGAAAAGTTCCATTAAAAGTGAGGGAAACGAATAGCGAATCAGTTATATCAATTTGCATTTTCCTTTTCCCGTCCTTAAATATTATGAAGAGCTTTCGCAGCACGTTTTCTTCCAATTTGCATTAAATCATTCCTTTATTATTTTATATATACTTTCTCAGCCGTCCGCTCTCTCTACGCATTCTTTAATAATTTACGTCAACTATTTCCTGACTATTTTCGACTCTTCAGCTTCTTCCTTAAATTCCCTCATTTAAAACAAATTTTTGTGGTATGCATCAGTTTTATCTCAAGGAAAACACCGTCATAACTCAGAATTTTGCTGAGCCTATATAAAAAAGGCCATTTAAATCATACATAAAAATATGTCAAAATTCTTCATTCTTATTAGACTCTGTGAAATTCTATTTATGCTATCGTTGCTTTTAGTTAACAAGAGAGCTCAGGTATTGCTATATTTGTTTAAAAACGCTTTTGAAAATATCCTTTATTTACACGGATGATTAAGATGAAGTAAAATATTTAAAAACTATCAAAGAATAACAACTCTCATATTAGATAAATATTTTGTTAATGGTATATTTGAAAGTTAAGATGCTTATTATATTGTGAAAATTATATGGTCTTAAAAATTCCATTTAGTTTAAAGGATAATCCTGACATTGATGTTATATTGTGTGTGCAGAAAGATCTTATGCTTTCCCGGTGAATGCTGTTCAGGAAGTTTTCTTGGGTTGTCAACCGGGTCAAGATGTTGGATGGCTCCGACGTTTCGGCAGCAACCACTGCTGCCATTTTCAAAGATCCTTGAAATTTCAAAGATCCTTGAAGTTGCTGCCGAAACGTCGGAGCCATCCAACATCTTGACCCGGTTGACAACCCAAGAAAACTTCCTTATATTGTGTGTGTTTATATTTGTGGTGCGTCGACGGCTAAGGTCATTTAGCACCATTTCTAATTTAGGTTATTTGATCCAGGTTCGATCTAGATCGAAACCAGGTCGTTCGTTACTAATTAAGTAGGTAAGTAAATAAGTAAGTAGATTAAATTAAAAAATTGGTTGCACAAGTTGGGGTTAAAAGCCTCTGCAAAAGCTTAGGGAGTTTGAATCTTTTTGAATAGCCCTGTCTTTCTTAGGAAGCACAGGGCTCTCGATATGGAATTATGGTCGTCGTCAATCTCTGCTGCTAGCCTTCCTCTTATGCCCAAAGAGTTTCGAGTGGTCTGATATCTGCCACATTCCAGAAGAAGGTGTTCGATGCTGACAGGGCAATCGCACTCGTCGCATTTAGGTGGGATTTTCTGGTCAGAAAAGAGATGTGCGTGAGTTAGAGCGCAGTGCCCTATCCTTAGTCTTGCAACAACCACCTCCTCCCTACAGCTGCTCCTTACTGAGGAGGTCCAAGCGGGTGTTGTACTTTTGATATGGCGTAGTTTATTGTTCTGGATATTGCTTGAGGCAAACGACCATTGTTTGAGGACCATTTTTCGGAGAGAGGTTCGTAGGTCGTCACAAGTGACCTGCACAGAGCCCGGCATCGGGATTTCTAGTGGTTTCTTAGCGGCTAGGTCCACCCTCTCGTTCCCCGCGATTCCCACGTGCCTAGGAACCCAAATAAATTCGATCGAGGTGCCTTTATCCCTTAGTGAGGTTAGAGCAGAGTGTATGTCTTGGATTAAGCTTTGTATTGGGGTGGGGGTGTCAATAGCTTAGAGTGCGCTAAGTGAATCGGTGCAAATTAGAAATGAGCCGTTATTTCCTTTTATTTTTAGGTGGGCTTGCCTAATTGCCGATAACTCAGCGGTGAAAATGAATCATACAACAATTGACGAAAATCCACTCTAGAGATCTAGAATCTTTCTGCAAAGCGAAAATTAAATTTTCCTCTACCTAAAGATAGTAAGCATGACATTTTAAGAAAACATATAAAGTAATAAAAATGAATGGCTAGTAGTTATAGTCATGCATTCCGTTTCACGAAGCCCCCACGTACCACAGTGGGCTAGAATCGAAAAAAGCTGGCCAAGAGGTTAAAAATGGTTTTTTAGAGTGAGGAACGTGAAACGTCGCATAGGTATTCAGAAAAGATTGAATTATGTTTTTCCACCTTTTATTGTTCGTTATTTGTGCGCGTCTAAAAGATACAGGGTGTCAAACTTGGGAAATTTCCACAGAAAATAATGTTCTCGGATTTTTCTGAAAAACATTCAAGTTTGCTACGATGCAGACTTGATTATAGGAAACTGATGGAAAAACCGATTATGCCATATTTTAGTGTGGTTTCTCCTCTTTTGATTCGTTATAGTTTTGTATTCAAATATGGACCTCTGCTCATTTGACGCAACAAAATGGCGGACACCTTTTTCGGCCAATTTTGGAGATAAAGTGAGGATAGTAACTAGGAAAACGGCGCCAAACTATCAGGTCTCTTATACCACGTCAATGTCTAAGGTTTTTTAATATAGAATGTGAAGAAACTGTTTCGATTCACCTGCTACCCTGGGATTACGATGGCCTTTTCGATCCCGCGGCATGGTCCGGCTGAGCGCAACGGTCACTAAGAATTCTGTCGCGTTGCCTATTCGGCAGTCTTATTATGATCTTTTAGCTATTATCATGTTTTATTCCGGCTCTAAATGTTATAAACTTATTCCACAGTAATTTTAGACCCTACTAGGACAATTTTATCTCACATATTAGCGGAGTAAAGGAATAAATAATTATCCAATGCAACTCAGAGTACATAATTTGTTTATTATAATCATCAATTTATTATTTAATTAGAAATACTGACAATCACCCTTCCTTACCTTCTAAGACATCTTTAGTCNTGCTCTAGAAGGAGAGCAAAGTAGAGGGCTTATCCCCGTCACAGGTAAATAGCATGACAAAATATCATTATATTAAGAGTAATTTCTTTTGAAATAATGACAGTTATCGTTTTCAAGACTAAAGATGTCTTAGAAGGTAAGGAAGGGTGATTGTCAGTATTTCTAATTAAATAATAAATTGATGATTATAATAAACAAATTATGTACTCTGAGTTGCATTGGATAATTATTTATTCCTTTACTCCGCTAATATGTGAGATAAAATTGTCCTAGTAGGGTCTAAAATTACTGTGGAATAAGTTTATAACATTTAGAGCCGGAATAAAACATGATAATAGCTAAAAGATCATAATAAGACTGCCGAATAGGCAACGCGACAGAATTCTTAGTGACCGTTGCGCTCAGCCGGACCATGCCGCGGGATCGAAAAGGCCATCGTAATCCCAGGGTAGCAGGTGAATCGAAACAGTTTCTTCACATTCTATATTAAAAAACCTTAGACATTGACGTGGTATAAGAGACCTGATAGTTTGGCGCCGTTTTCCTAGTTACTATCCTCACTTTATCTCCAAAATTGGCCGAAAAAGGTGTCCGCCATTTTGTTGCGTCAAATGAGCAGAGGTCCATATTTGAATACAAAACTATAACGAATCAAAAGAGGAGAAACCACACTAAAATATGGCATAATCGGTTTTTCCATCAGTTTCCTATAATCAAGTCTGCATCGTAGCAAACTTGAATGTTTTTCAGAAAAATCCGAGAACATTATTTTCTGTGGAAATTTCCCAAGTTTGACACCCTGTATCTTTTAGACGCGCACAAATAACGAACAATAAAAGGCGGAACAACATAATTCAGCGAAGTTTCACGTTCCTTACTCTAAAAAACCATTTTTAGCCTCTTGGCCAGCTTTTTTCGATTCTAGCCCACTGTGCGTACGTTATATGTCTTTAGAAGAGCAGATTTCCAAGCGTTTAAGGAATTTATTACGGCGAACAGTTACGCATTTATTATTTTCATTCAGGAACACTCGGTAGACGCGAGCTGGTCAGAGTTTCTTCGTATCCTTCGCGAAGGTACCTTTAGATTTGTTCCGACGAAATTGGTACGAGATCGCCAAGAACCGTGATGGGTTAAAACGAAATTACGTTCTCTCCGAAGAAAACAGAGAGTCATTCATTCGTGTATGAAGTCCTTTCCGAATAACAGTGTCGAATACGAATAACAGCGTCTGAAATATTTAGACATCAAAATTAAAGCGAAGAATGAGGCTCGTAGCGAATTCGAAGTATAGAGATCTATTACATTGCACGAATCGCTGGAAAAGAATCCAAAAGAGTTCTGGTCATACGTTCGTGAGAGTAGAGGCAAACAATCGACCGTTTTGTACCTTGTTGATAATAATGGAGAGACAGTAACAGATGCCAGTGATAAAGCGAACATTCTTAACCAGCATTTTAAAAAATGCTACACATTAGATGACGGTCGAGTCAACGCATTCCCCACCCGCGTTAGTTCCACAATGAGTAAGTTAGAATTGAACGAGGCAGGAATTAGAAACCTTTTATCACAGGTCGATAGTAAGAAATCTCCCGGGCCAGAAGGCGTGCCTGCATATGTAATATCTACGCTAGCAAATGAGCTTGCTCCTCTCCTTCTCGCGTTTTTCAGTAAATCTTAAGATGAATGTACGGTTCCGTTCTCATGGAAGAAAGGGCACTTTACTCCAGTGCCGAAAAAAGGGCGTAAGACACAACCAGACGACTTCCGCCGATATCGTTAACGTCGGTATTTAGTAAAATTCTTGAGCACATCATCTGTAGTTATATAATGCGTTTTCTCAGTGAAAATGTTGCGATAACGGAAAGTCAACATGGGTTTCGTAAGGGTCGCTCCTGTGAGAGCCAGTTAGCACTTCTCAATCAGGACATAATGCATGCAGCCGACGAAAGCTTTAGGACAGATGCAATATTTTTGGATTTTAGAAAGGCATTCGATACAGTTCCGCACGCGAAGTTACTACAGAAACTAGAATCTTATGGAATCGATGATCAAATCATTCAGTGGATTAAGTCATTCTTGACTTGCAGAAGCCAACGCGTAGTCTTAGATGGGGTTTTTCTGATGAAGTGGAAGTGACATCAGGGGCACCTCAGGGCAGTGTTATTGGGCCGATATTATTCCTTATTTATATTAACGATATCGTAGACANTATCATAGAAGTTGGTATCCAAAATATTGCAGAAATGACAGGACTATATTTTATTTGACAAAAACATTTCGCGCGGGAATTTACGAAAGATTTAGAATGTCAAAAGGATATACAAGTAGCATTCCAGAGTGATATTATGAGCTATGATTTCTTTTATAATTGCTAGAAATGATTTCCTCAAAGCTAAAGTAAATTTTGACGTATGACAGCAGGATATACGTGTTGCTGGACGCAACACGAACGCCTTGTTGCTCCGTTCAAACGATGTGATAAAGATTTTTTTCCTTTTTGTGCTACGCTCTCACAGCTTTCGTTTGAATGGAGTGTTCCGTGCCATATCAAGTTGTTCGCTCGTGCATTAACTAGGAACATGTAAAAGCTTCCAAAGAGAAAGAGAGATGACAGCTTATGATTAAATTTAGGAGCAATATCATTTCACAAACATCAGCTAGCGCGTTTTCTGTGGTTTTTTCCGTCTATAAGTTCTTTCCTCGTGATTCATAACAAGGATTGTTCAAATGATACAATGAAGAAATTATGATATTCGTGTTTCCGCTATATAGACGAATGGTATATTTTACGATATGATGGAGAAAATGATCATCTCTTTTCTCTTTGCGTTGTTCATGGCTGTGATAAAATGAAAGCTACTGAGTTTTGAATGATGCTGAATAATGAAATTCATTTCCATATGAAATGCTAACAAAACTGTTATTTCGAAGAGTTATTGTGCTGTACTTGCGTGGACTTTTTCCACTTATATCATTCTGGCTTAGTGAGGAAAATAGAAACAAACTGCCTCACACTTAATCTTGTCTCATTCTGTAACATTTTTATAGTTAATGGTGGAGGATCCAAACAGCCTCCGGGAAGATGAGACTCCAGACAGACGATACTCGTAAAAGGTTGGATACAACAATTACGCTGTTAGGTTGAAGTGGTGGGTATTTAAATGTAAATGTACTTTAAGGGAAATACTAAAGAAAACAAATATTATTAACGGATTGTATACTTGAATAGGAGGGGATAAAAATAATTATATTTTTCATTTCAATTTTAATAGGAAAATTTTCCAATGTGGTTCTGGTCATTGGATGAGATCTTTCAATAAGTTTTAATATATTTTAAACAAATATTGTATTAATTGTGGAAGTTGTTCATTTAACAGACAATGTTGTATTGAAGTATCGTTGCACATTTAATCCTATATTTATTTACTTGGTTGAATGGTTTGGAAAGTAGAATTGCCTGGCATTTACCACTTTCCCACATATGTGAATCATTCTTTGCAACCAACGGTGATCTACAGTTATTTATCATTCTCCATTTCCCTGTTGAGAATCAACGGGTAATTCGGCTAGCTGCAAATAATTTGCAGTCGCATTAGAATAAATATATAATAACTTTATGCTACAGAAAAATGCATGGATAAATTTTGGAAATATGGGCATGATACTGAGGTACTGATGATTTATGTGTCGGTAAGTGAAGTTACTCAAACCCCTTTGGGAAGTTCTTATTAGATTTTTAGTAGATCCTAAGAAAGGCTTGCTAATTAATGAAAATTTGTACATACCCTTAGTATTTGCAATCTTACAAATCTACAAATATCGCTTGGAAATCTATAAGATTTACTGCTTGCCTTTAAATATCCATTTTCCCCAACCATACAGTTTGAGCGTATTTCTAACGATGTCATTCTAAGAATCGAAGTTATAATCTTCGATTGATCTGCATTTTATAAAATTTATTCGTATATTTTAAGTTGTTGCTATTTCTATTAATGTTGTAATGGTGCTGCTGAAAGTTGAATGCTGAATTTTATTTCGCTATCATCTGAATGTTGATTTTTGATTCCTAGAAGGATTCATTAACGTTACAACAGACATCAACCTTCAAGAATGTAGACTAACATTAACATTTAAATCGATATTTATACATTTCTTTATCTCTGTTATATGGGTTCTGTCATGTTCTCGAATGACTTTCACCAAAAGAGAGTCACCAATGGAAATTCGCCGAGAACAAAGGAAGTGAGGAATTCTAATTTTCGCTTCTTACGGATGAAATCTATCTTAAGCTGAGGCTGAAGTGTAACTAAGGCCCTCTAGCAATGAATCGCTATCGCCGCTTATTTGTTTAGCAGCACTACGTACAGAGAAATTTCCTTTTGAAATTTCCTCTGTAAAGGCAAGATTGCTGTTGTATTTGCGTGGAAGGTTATACCGTTCGCTACATCTTTCATAAAACGTGCTATTTACCCATCTCCAAAGGAAAATTTCACCAGGTTAAAACCGGTATTAATTGAAAAGGGAACTATTTCCATTTTTCTTTGCAGACAGTCAAATTAAAAAGAAACTCCGAGAGCTCCCGCGGGGAATTCCACTGCTTTTGGAATTATTAACACCCGCTGAGACGACAATAAAATCTCACGTTATGTTTTATGCATCTAAGAATTCCTCTAAGAATACTGGAATAGAAACGGGAGGTTTAATTTTCTCCTCGCGCATTTCCTTCGTTAAAACTACGCTTCACTGCTACATAGTGATTCGCAACTTCCAATATGGATGCAAAATTTGTAACTGCACATATAATATTTAAGAAAAGAATGTTTTGACATAATTTAGAAAGCTGGAGATCTAAATCTAAGCTTTATTTGAAGCTAGCATCGTAATCCGACTTCCAGGTTTGAAGACGTTCGAGACAAGATGAGTGTCTTTATACCAGCCGTTATGATCTTCTTCCCATCGATGGTCTATATGGCATATATAAAGTAATATTTAGATAATAACATTAGGGAAAAGACTAGAGAAAAAACTAAATAATAATTATACATGTTTTATTTAATGCTTTCTTTGTATTTTTTCTCACTAATTATTTTGTGTTTCGCAATATTTTAACTTCTATCGATCGATATAACTTCTTGTTCAAGGAAAGAATATTTTTAGTTCTTTTGATTCTCTTTTTAGAGGTGGAGCGCAATAACTTTTTAACAATAGTAATATTTTCATAATGCATGTTTTGATGAAACTCTTTTAAAATTTTGCATACCCCATCCTTAATTGTAGAGATACGATGAAGGCGTTTAACTTATATTTGCCTTGCTGATTCGTTGGCTGACTTTGCTTGTCTGATTAAGTTACTATAGAATACGTACTCTGTGAATTTTGTGATAGAAAAATGTTATGGGGGTAACCTACTTTATAACTGATGTTATAAATTAATTCTTTAGGCGAAGTTTGGTGTTTCGAGTTGAGTAGATGCGAAAGATAGGTTCTCCTGGCCTTTTTTCGTCTATAGCATTGATGAGAGGACTAATGTAAGTTACACATAAGGGTGACTCTCAGGAATGTATGTAAAGTTTCTCTTCGTATTCGTGTACATACTATTGAGGGTCATGAAATTAAAATTAATTTGGTCAAACGAGACTTAGTGGAATTCCACGAACATCTTGAAAGAAAGAACACTTCGCAACTTACACAGCAAATTTTTATTGAGTAATCATTGTTGTTGTTGACATCTTCAGGTGAATATTTACATAGGTATAAGACTTAAATATGAGGAGGGAGGGGAAGTGGAGAGGAGAGTCATTAAGGGGGGATCAGCACCCACCCCCTGTACCATCCTTAAACTCGCCCCTCTCCACTTTCCCTGCCTCCTCATATCTATGTATTGCACCTATGTAAATATTCACTAGAAGATGTCGACTCTATGACGAAACTAGTCAATAAAATCTGTTTTGGACGTGTTCCTCATTTCAAGAGGGGATGGGAATTTTAGGATATTTTCTACAAAAAATATTGAAGAACGTGGATTTCCATTCGGAAGGATTGATTGCGATTATCCATTGGGTGCACCATTACTGGTAAATTAGTGAATCTTGTGATTTTTCTTAAGATTTACAGAATATTCGGGAGATTGAGATTTAGAGAGGAAAGCGGTGTCGTCGGCGAATTCGTGGCAATCCTTTAACTCCTGAAAGAGCAATAACCGAAAAGCATTCAAATGGGACTTTCTTCCTCTTCAAAAGGAACTTTCACCTGCTGAAATGATGGGTAATTTGAATGGGCTCTTCTACCATTTTGACGAACTCTACTCAAATACCATAGCACATGAGACATTACTGAAAGAGAATAATTGACAACATGAACCAGATTCAGCTTAATAGATACCTCGCAACTAACAGTAAATTTGATTCTTTCATCACTTTCTATACTGAAGTATTCGGAATTATCTAAGAGAAGAAACAGAACTAACAGTCATTCATGTGATAAAGTGTATCAACAGTTTTACTTGAAATTTCTCTATTATCGTTCCAACTGGCTTGCGGATAATGCCTTATGGTTTAAATAAGTCATGCATCTATTATTATTGATATACAAATTAGTTTCCGTTCCGTCTTGCTTGACGAGGAATTACTATGAAAAAGATATTTCAGGCTCGTAAAAGGTACTTCATGTTTAAAACCGTAACATTTACGTGAATACAAAATATTTTTCAATAATAAGGAATTTCTTAGGAATAATACAAGAATTTGATGGATTTCTGCGGCCGACTCTGTAAAGGTTATTTCGTGTTCCGGAGAATTCTTCAATCTAAGAGCTTAGTATTTTCATAGCTCATCGTGATGAATTATTTTCCGAATATATAGTTTCACCGAGGTTTTTAGCAACATCGATTTTCATCAATGGTGGTAAATCAAACAAAATTACATGGAAATGATAACCTCGGGCATACATTTCGTAGTCCAATTCCATCGTCTCGATTCTGCATGGCAAATTCTCGCCGTATCGCTTTTCCGCCATTGAATAATGCTGTTATGCAAATTAGTGAGCACCTCGATTTGTTTTGGAACCACGAAGCCAAACAATTCAAATAGGCAAGCTAGTATTTGACGAAAGAAGTTAATTCTGGGACTGAGGGGTTTGTGTACCTTTCCTGAGGCACTTGAGCATCGGTTGAATGGATAAGTGGTTCAATTGCACGTTTTAGAGGTTCAGTAAGCCTATGGCTAACAAGAATGGGGTCAACAGGAAGCAGTAAACGGATTGCGTAGAGCTTTTGGAGGAAATTGTTTTCCCCATGCGACGGCGACTGGAGGTAAGGAAAGGCGCTTTAATTGGGTTGACGGAGAAGTGGAAGTATCAACGGCCAGGGCGGTTTGCGGGTTTAATGCCAGCTGAGGCTACGGATCACGATGACTCTCCAGGCTTAAGTTCTTCAGTTAGAACAAAGTTAAGCAAGGAGAGTCCCTATGCAAGTTATACGAGGGTCCAAGAATCCCTGATGAGCTATTTGTATATCTGGCATATAGTTACGGCACTTTCAGCTGCGTCGCAAGAAGGACGTTCCATATTCATTCCGATTTACCTCGTTAGAAGTCAAGCAGCTGAACTTACTTACTATTCCATTTCAATTTGAATCCAAATTTTTCATACAATATTACTGTACTAAAATTTCTTACTGACAAGAGGTGAAAAAGGTCCATTGAGGAGTACATGAGTTTGCCATCTTCGGGAGAGAAGAGTAACTGTTAATCAGTTAATCAGTAATCACAGATAATCAGTTATTCTTCTCTCCCGAAGATGGGAACTTAGTTGTCGAAATACGTATCGAGAACAATACTTGCTAAGCGCGACCACGGAGAACACCAACCCCTGCTGGTGGGAATTCTTCAACGGTTAGTTTCTTCGCAAACAACGGCTATTTGGAGCTTTTATCTAACTCTGATGTCTTACAACAGCCGTGTTCCTTTTCCTTATAGATACATTGAGGAATATCATTGCCCACCAGCCACTTGGCGGCTAATATGGTTTTTGTCTCATTTACTGTAAAGGGATAAAGCGTTATGAGATTAAATATACCAGACTAGATTTTTCTTTGACACTGCCGTCAGTTTTCTCAGATGCAACTTATAATATCTATATAAATAACAGGCAACAACTAAGCAAACAACATATGGCCAGCAAGAGAAGGGGGCGTATCATTCTCAGCTGAGAATGTTCCTTAATCGTTTGGCCTAGAGATTATAAAACTGACATAACGGTCAGTTTCAGGCAATTACGTATGATCATCCTTGAATTCAATTAGATGTTATACTAGTAGGAATACTTTTGATTCATCACTGAAGCGGACTGTCATGGCTCTGCATCACACTCGCTATCTTAAGCAGTCTGCATCCTTAATAAACATGCGTTATTCTTTGTCTTCTTCCGCAGTTAATAAGGGAAAGTGGGCAGTAGCAGTCTTTGAGAGTTTTTTCTTAAAAGTATTTTTTTAAATAAATGGGCGTAGTTAAGGTCCCGCATTATTCAGAACTTACTACTCGCTGCTCCATTTAAAATTGGTCTAAAATAAGATCCAAGGAACCAATTGCCTGTTTCACTGATTTCATGATACGTTAAGTGGTAAAATTTACACCCTTTCCCAGGCTACTTTGACAATGGTTCTCTGTATTTTGACATTGATCCACTCAATTTTGACAACAGTTCATTTAACTTTGACAATTACCCACTCTAGTTTGACAATGGTTTGTTTTTACTATTTCGTTGATAATTATATAACTTATTGATGAAAATAGGCAAGTTTATCCAACATTTGGATTTATAGAAAGTAAAACTGAAACAATCTTCACCTTAAGAGCCAATTTCGTAATTTTTTATCAAACATATTTGTATAATATTATTATTAAAAGATGATGGTGCGGTGCGACGGTGCGCCAATTTGCCAAATGTGCTAATGCACTTTATTGGCGGTGTAGCGGGTGGCTTAAAGGTTAGACGGGAAAATGCTGAGGGGCTTGCTGAAGTGCAGGTGAGGATAATATTAGGGTATTAGGAGGTTGAGAGGGTAATAATATTTGGGTAGGTTACATTGGTTTTGCCGAATTCGGAGGCATCCGTGGTCAGGCGGATATCATTTTATTTTCCTCGATCTTTTATTACGTTTGTAGGGGTGAAATTGAAATTTATAAATTACAAGTTTCGGGACCTTGATACGTTTTTTCCTCCTCCAGGTTCTGGGTGTGTAGTTCCACATCGTGTTTAAAAGGGGGTTGTCGATATTAGTGAGGTTTAAGTTAAATTTTTCGATGGTTTATGCTACCAGGTTTGAAACAGAGGTAAGGTTGTAGAATGCTTTAATTTCTTTCAAAGGGATAAGTCTATTTGTAGTAGTTACTGACCTTAGAGCTTTATTGTAAAAATTTTCAATTTTCTTAACGTTCGACTTGGTAGTATTGAAACAAACTATGGCGGCGTATGTTAGGAGGGGGAGAATAAATGCGTTAATTAAGTTAATTTTGCTTTTGGTAGGGATAGGGCTCTATCCTCTAAGTCATTTATATATATTAGAAACAATATCGGCCCTAAAACACTTCCTTGCGGTACTCCTGATGTGATATATACCTCATTGGATAAAATTCCATCCAATGCAACTCGTTGAGATCTGTTTACGAGAAAAGATTTTATCCATCCGACCACTTTCTTGTCGATCTCGTAGGCAATTAGCTAGGCATTAGAGCCTTACACTAATAGAAGAATTCAAAAACTAACACCCCAGGTGGAAAAAAGACAATCTAAGGAAATAGATGTATGTGCGAACAGAACACGCTAAAAACAACAGTTATAAGGCTTATAACGGTGAAAGCAAAATAGAAATGCACAAGAAGTTATATATGAAAGCTGAGCAAACTTCAGAAGTATTAACTGTGAGGAGATTAACTTATCGTTAAAATAAAAAAGAAAAACAACAGTAATTTAACTCAGATAAGCACTTAAACCCTGATGAATTAGAAGTAAAAAAACAACTATGGCTTTTATAAGACAAAGCAAACAAAAAATTAAATAAGAAAAGAAGGCCTTAAATCCACTCAACACTACTCCTTGGGAACTACAGCTCAGCTAAATCACCCACAAAACTGCAAAACACCGGGAAATGAGGGCTCAACGGCCGATTGTCAGTCACACTGGGGGTCCACTCGGGAGTTCAGGTAAGCACGTCCTCTCTCTTCGACTCTCAGGTCAAGAATGAACGTTTCCTTCGCTGAGAGACGAAAATATTACTCAAACTACTGCTCAAAACCATAATATTTGCATTGTTTAAAGAAACGAAAATGCCGTTTCTAGGGCGATTGCGATTAAAAATCAGGAAAAATGTTTCATTTTTCTTTAGATTTGGTTGTTTCCTTCGCTGAGAGATGAAAATATTACTCAAATTGCAGCTCAAATCCAAGAAATTTGCCATTGTTTACAGAAACAAAAATGCCGATTCTAGGGAGAATCCCATTAAAAATCAGGAAGAATGTTTCATTTTTCTTTAGATTTGGTCGTTTCCTTCGCGAGAGACGAAAATATTACTCAAACTACTGCTCAAAACCAAGATATTTGCAATTGTTTACAGAAACAAAAATGCTGTTTCTAGGGCGATTATATATAATTTAAATAGAATGCTGGAATGAAATCTTCCTTGATAAAGGGAGGATTCATAAACTGTTCTTGAAAATGTATCGGTAGATACATATGCTCAAGCTTATTCACTGACTGAAATTAAAAGCATAAGTTTACCGATATAAGCCTACCGTGGCTAATTTATGGCACACGTGCAAGGGAAGCTTTCACGCGACTAAAAGTACTTATCAAATCCAAAGTCAAAATGCTTTCACTTAAAACTAAATCATAAAAAATTATTGAAAACAAAATTTCAGATGAGAAAAAATAGCAAAATCTACTTAAAATCATTAACTTTGGCCGGCTTTCATCGATTTAGGTTCGCGTAGCATAATCATCCACCGCGAATCGAAGCGCGAGGCGACTACTCTCTCGGATATGAAAGTCAAAAACTAAAGTTCTGTTCAAGATAACGTCTCGAAACAAACTGTAAATAAAAATTTCAACGTTTTTCTCAATTTCTCTCGCAACAAGTTCTTCGTCACGTGAGGAACAAAAAAGTTTTAGGCGACGTATAAATTAGACTGCACGACCAAATTTTT
>KZ308291.1:388917-399690 GCA_000376725.2 Ladona fulva | reverse complement strand
ATATATTTGTATACGAATATATATAAATATATATATTCGCAGTTTACTTTTAGTCGGCTATCGGCATGATTATAGGGCTAACGATTTTCACGTATTTTCAAAGATACGTTGTCATGATTTTCTGAGTAATTAATCAGGTTTGAATAATGACCTTTACAAGAAAATAATAATGATCGTTTGCCGTTTATAAATTATCCTTCGCTTATGTAATGACAGGTGTGAAAAATAGCGACATGACTGACTCGAATCCAGCTCTCCCACTTTCCGGGCAGTTATTCTGACCACTGAACTACCGCGTGATCAGTGGTTAGAAGGCCCGCCCGGAAAGTGGAAGACTTGGGTTCGAGTCCTAGTCATGTCGCTATTTTTCACACCTGTTCCTTTTTGGGATTCAGTCGCACGGCTATTCAGTGCTTTGTTATTAACCTTTCCCTAATCCTATCAGTCACTTTTTTAAAAAAACTTGACAAAATCATCCTGTTGGACCACCAAAATATAAAATGAATATATTTTGAATCCGCTAGAAATGTAATTAAATCGTTATACCACGAAAGAACATGTTTTTTCTCTCAGCTCCCAAGTGTAGGGAGAAAAGCAAATGTAGAGTAAAATTAAGAGAATTGGAGTGTATTCATCTTCATTTTAAGGTTCCAATTCTTTATTTTTCTTTGAATATTCATGTTTCTTTTTGACCTCATTATTCTCTTCATCCTCTTAGGAATCCTAGGAATAGGTGGCATTGGAAGAAGAAAAAAAATATATAAACAATACAAAATTGAATTGGTACGTACACCCTTTCTCATTAGACTCATTACTATTTCATCTTAATTTAAATCTTTAAATCTTCATTATTCTTTAAACTTCCAGGTTTCTTTTTGACATTGCATTATATTCTTGATCCTCTTAGGAATCCCAGAAGTTTGTGGTATCGGAAGAAGAAAAAATAAGTAATTAAGATACTTATAATATTCTCCAATCGTCCTGTTTCCAATTTCTTCTGTTCTTCCAAAAGTAACGCAGAATTATCGAGGAGACTCATCTCGCGACCAAAATAGGACCACTCCCTTTTTGTGTTCTCACCACCAAAACTTCCTCGTTCTCTTTTGTTCTCGCCCTTGAAGCAGGACTTCCTCTTCCTGCTCAAATCCATGTAAATTCAACCAGACTCCAATGTCCCGCCAGCCCTTCTCGCCACATTCTTCCGCGTCCTCACCATTCTATCGCACCATTCCCAATGCCCCAATCTCCACACTATCCCCAGTCCCATTAAATCCCCGTTCTGCCTCCAGAGGCGGTTATCCATCGCAGATCGATCTCTGGAAACAGGTGAGTAAAGAGAGAAAGAGGAGCTCTAAGAAAGGGTCGTCCAACAGAGACCCAGATATCGTCGCCACTCCCAAGAATAGTATTCCTCTCTCCACCTCTCCAGTGTCTCCTCCACTCTTAGAATGCAAAATCGTAGACTGCGAGTCCATTGTAATGACTCCGCTCAATGCCTCTCAGAAAGCCAAACGAGATTTTTCTCTAACGGTCAATTACTGTCTCCATGTCGTCCAAAGACACGATTTTCTTCCCTCAACCGTCTTATCTCCGCAAACACCGATTCTCGTTTGTAGCGCAATAGCAATGTACTCAACCCAAACACAAAATATATTTATTCGTACAACTTTTCTTTAGTTGCCTCTTTTCAAGTAAAATAGGTTCCCCGCTATGGCCGCTGTAGCTCATTGCGTGGAACTCAAGGAGGGGCTTCGGTGCTTTTCCAGCTTCATCTTTCTTCATTAACGCGAAGCGGAGAATTTTTTCCGATATTTTTTTTCGTTTCGCCCCTAAATCAGCATCTTGGGCGGAATTTCCGACGTCCATTAATTACTCCCACATCCATTTGAAACCTGTAACTTGGAGCAAATGATTCATATTGAAAGCGCAATCACCTGAAAATTTGTGATTGGGCAAGCAAAGTTATTTCTTACTCGGAGTCTGTAACTGCAGGTTTCTGCATCAAATGAGGTGATGACCGCATGCTCTAATGATTTTATAAATCTTTTGATTGAGCTCCTAATTTAATCTCTCCGATCCATCTTTGAGTGTGAGCTATACTTAGTATGGTACGGTAAAATTAAAAAGTAGAGATCTCATTTCGAAAATGCTATTCCAGAATTACTTTAAATTCATACTACTCCTAATTCGAGCACGTTTTTAGAAATTCCATTTGAACATCTATATAATCGATTACCGGCTTAAGTTTTCTTATCACATTGATTCTCATTTCATCTGCCATATCTCTGAGATTATTTATCTAAACAAAGGGAAAAGTTATAAATAAATTCTCTCTTGCCTTACCTTCCATTTCCATTTAAGTAAAGGTGTTTTAATGGAGAATAGTAGCAAAGTATCACCAAAGTCCCTAAAGGAGCCTAATTCAATCCAGCAACTGAGGGACGAATTTCACTTTAGCAGAGGCATCTGCGGGCATACGACTGCTCATCGCACGCAGTCGTTTGGGCTTTTACGGCGCCATAAAACGATGTCTCAGTTTTTACCCCTTTCTTCATCTCACTCCTCACCAGAACTTAATTCTTCTGAAAGAATTTATGCCCCATTTGTTCCGGAGATGATACGCGTTTAAAACTTAATTGGATTGCGAGTCCAGAAAATTAACATGTCCATGTCCTGCGTAACGATGTAGAAATGAATAAATTGAGGCAATTGAGCGGGGAACAAGAGTCCAAGTTAGAGAAAGTTGAAGATTAGAGCGTTTAATTCTTCCTCCAGATGTCTGTGTTGTACGCGTATTATGAACAGTGGGTCAGCATTTAAATCACCGTAGCCGCAACAAAAGCAGCCATTTAGTCTTCATCTCCCGCTTCGTAATTGCCATCTCCTTCCATTCCTTGTAACCCTTCCCTTAACCCTTCTTTCTCTCGTTCCAACACACTTTCCCAAGAATAACTTAAATTAAAAATAGGAATTAATTATTCATTTGATGATTTAATCAGAGATAAGAGATTTTAACGAGATTCTCCATCGTGATACCATCCTTCATGCGATACAATCTTCGTTCTATTGACATATTTTATTGAAAGAAAAGGAAATTGGTACATGGCTGTTAATGAATTAGAGGTTATAAAGCACTCCGTATGTCGATTTAATTTTTATGCGCATTTCAGAGATAATTCCTCAACTATCAAGGGCTCCTCGATAGGAAATGAATAAGGGAGGTAGATGGTCGGGCTTTTATCTTTTCTGAATTTGTGACGAGGATTAGGTGTGTGTGAGGTTTTTCTCTTGTGACGTCTGTTAGGAGGGTGAGGGCTCCCTCATTTCTGAGGGCGGCCAAGCTTTCATCTTGTGTGAAGGTGTATTTATGTTGATGCCATATTTAAGCTAATAATGGTTAACTTAATAGTTAGAATAAAAATAAAAGCATGTTCACAATTATCACAGTTCACATATATCTGGAATCCACATATTGTTTACTGAAACATCCGGAAATCACATCAACGACTGAACAGTTCAATTTTTTTTTCTAAATGTTTAATATGTAAGTATAAATGTAAAGTTTTTTCTAAAATGTTTTGTATGTAATCAAAGTATGTACTTATCCGTTTTATTAAATATATGATTTCAATATGCAATTTAATCAATGCAATCAAAGTATGTACTTATCCGTTTTATTAAATATAAGATTTGATTTCAATATGCAATTAAATAAATATCTAAAAGATTCTTAAATCGAGCACTTCTTATATGCTAAAATTAAATTAAACTTATTACTTCGTATTATTAAACCCAAACAGAAATTCACAGATGAGACATATGAAGATAACCAGTATTGACCCTCATTTTTTCTGAAAAATTTCTTTTGGTACTATAAAAACCCAGCTCCTACTGTCAACGACAGTTTCTCGTGACCCTGATCAAAGATATAATGAATTATTTTTGCCTTTTTGTAAAGAAACCATGATGGAATAATCCCAAAGAAAAATGGACTTGAAAAAAGTCCTACGGGTCCGGGAATCGAACCCGAGTCTACCTCTTGCTGGTCGGGTGCTCTGTCCGTTGAGCTATCCCGGCAGAATGTCTACGTATTTTCCTTCCGTAATACTTTTTCCATAATGACTGTTTCTTTACAAAATCCTTATCCAGAAAAGTAGAAAATACTTTATTCGCGTGTAATTTTAGAATAAAAATTGTTTGGCGTAAATTTTATTATTTCTGTACAATGTGGTCGTTGCTAGAGAATGCTGAGTACCTCATCATCATAACATTCCTCCTAAGATTGGCAAGGATTGACGTGCACAGCATAACACACTATGCTACCGAGAATTGCGATTTTAATGATGATCTATTGATTACATTGAGGGTGATATATTTTTGGTGTTTGCTGTAGAGCCCGAAAGAATATAAGTTACCGATCTTTTCGCGCACAACTTATGTTTCACTTAAGGGCAATCACATTCTCCGTTCGTTTTTATTTTACAAATTACATCTATTTTAACAAAAAGAAGTTGAATGAGGAGATTTATTTATACTACACCGAAATAAATAAAGACCCAGATTTCGATGCATGACATCATCAGATATGGCATATATGACATCATCATCATTATATGTGACGATGATGCCATGCATAGAAACCCGGGTCATATATGTCGTTATGCGTTGTCTGTGGTGTAGTATAAATTAACTTGCTCAGTCAACTTCCTTTTGTTGTCATGGAATATCAGCAGGTTGAGGACAACACTATTGATAGTGAATCTATTTTATTTGTTAACTGTAACTAAATTAATTAAATGGGTTTCCTCTATCGAAGTTCTTTATTAAACAGTTATTATTCGAAGGAATTTGCCTAATCAAGGGAAGCCGGAATTTTCAGAAAATTCGCACTTTGTTAAATAACAAATAAAATCAACTGAATCTCAATTATTAAACCCTTTGGATTAGCCTTCATCATGAGCATTCACCATTTCTCCACTCTTGCAACATTTCTCATATGAGGTTCTTGAAGTTGAGGAAGGACTTTCACCATCCCATTTTTGCGTCTTCCACCCCCTGTTAATGTGTTCTCTTTCCACTTTCACCCCCTTCTTATCTCTCATCTTTCTTTCCTTTATGGCCTCTTTCACTTCATGGCGGTCCGTTCCCCAAATGGCAGAGAGCCAAAGAGAGAGAGAGAGAATATTGGTGGACTGCACTGCTTTACAGCGAGATTGAATTCGGGTATAATCGGAGCCCTTCTATATTTCAAGTGTGTAAGGATTCAAGTTCTACTTAAAAGAGATTTAACCCCATTAAAGGTTAATAAGTATCCAGCGTCGTTCAAAGACTCACCTTTAGGTTTGACGGCCATGGTGGACGCATTATATCGGTTACATCATATCTGAAAGTGCTTCCTCTGAATTTATCCAGTAAATTGATCCTTTATGAAGCCTTCTAACTTTTAAAGATTCCCATCTTGCGTCCTGAAGCTTCTGAGTGACTCTCACTGATTTATCGTAGCAAAACTTTACGAAATGCATCGCCTTTCGATTCACCTTTTCTAATTCTTGAATACAACATTTATCGGCAGGGTCCCATAAACTACACGCATACTTAAGATGAGGTCTAACTAATGCAAAATAACATCGAACTTTTTCGTCGCTCCGTCCGACTATTCTCTTAAAGAAGCCAAGTGTTTTTCCGCATATTTCCATTATTATGGATGTGGGTACTCCATGTTAAGTTATTCGTGAGAGTTACTCCAAGATATTTCACCGATTTCGCTGTTAAGATGTTTATCCCATAGAGACTGTACGGATAATCTGCAAAAAATATTTTCTTTCGAAGAAGTTAGACACTGAACATTTTTCTACATTTAGCTATATTTTCCAAACATCGTACCATTTCATAATTTTATTTAAGTCATTTGACAGGGTTAATCCATCCTCTCTACTCTCTATTTCCCTGTTAATTACCATTGAAGTCGGCAAATATCCTAACTTTTCTATCAACGAGATTGTCAAGGTCGATAATTTATACTAAAAATGGATAAAGGAAAGGAAGGTAGGAGGTTGTGCCACTAAATGTGGAGACTGTCGTCTTGCTCACAAAGCATTCCCTTAACAGTGTGAGAGAGACGCGGCACGGTAGTTCAGTGGTTAGAATACCTGCCCGGAAAGTGGGAGACCTGGGTTCGAGTCCCAGTCGTGTCGCTATTTTTCACACTTGTTATTCCTTTGGGATTTTCGTAGGTTTTCAATCTACTAAGACACCTTCCTTTCCTTTAATCCTTGTGATTTCCTGGGGGGAAATAACCTCATAACACCGCTTTGTGAGCCGGCTGCCTCTGTGAGGACCTCGGACGGCAGGTTGTGCCACTATGTGGAGACTGCCAGTCTTGCTCACAAAGCATTCCCTTAACAGTGTGAGAGAGACGCGGCACGGTAGTTCAGTGGTTAGAATACCTGCCCGGAAAGTGGGAGACCTGGGTTCGAGTCCCAGTTGTGTCGCTATTTTTCACACTTGTTATTCCTTTATACTAAAAATAGTTACGGCCAGATTACGTTACCCTGCTGGACGTCGAGGACAACTTAACCACGTTACTAACTAATTTCGTTCAGTACTACGTGTTACTGTCAAACGGAGAGAAAGTCTTTTATCCAATTTATTACTTCTGCATTGATGTCCGCAACTTTTAATTTGTACAATAATTTATGATGAGGGGCAGTATCGAATACCTTCGGAAAATCTAAAACTACCCGTCGACTTGCCTTTTATTTTCGGAAGATTTCAGGACAACGTGTACTAATAATGCCAACTGAGACTTACGAGATCGAGTCTTACGAAAAGGGTGTTGTACCGTAACCGTCTATGTAATTGAACGTTTCAAGAAATCACATTAAAGAACTAGTAATTACTTTCTAACGGTGAGAAAGTCCTTTATCCAACGTTCCATTATTTTTCAGCTCAATGACGTTCAAGAGATACGCCGGTAATTCGCTGGATCCTCCTTTACGCTGCTTATAAATATTGGGGTGACGTTCACAATTTTCCAATCATTGGGAACTTTACATTCACTAATAAACTTATCAAATATTACTTGAAGGAAAGGTGCTACACTTTCCGTTACCTTCCTGAATACCTGAGCTGGTATGTCTTCAGGACCAGGAGCTTTATTCGGTTTCACCTGAAGGTATTTTCGACATCGTTTCAGGCCTATCAAATTTCGGTAGATTAGAAGTTCAAAACCCACTGACAATAATTTTAATGCGATATCGTAGGTAACTACATTCTGACTCGAAACTACTACTACCTGGAACCATAACTGGGTGGAATCTTGGCGTAAGACATAGAAAATAGAGACCCACCATAGTTAGGATCAAGGTAAGAGCCTTAAGATACTTTGGCTGAAAAGACCCCAGATGTACTACTTAAATATCTGCAGTTTCTTATCTTCTTCAAAGCTGCAGCAATTATTTTTATGCCCTCTAGCAGGCAAACATGAGATGAATTTAAGCACCCTTGATACGCTAATTCCCTTATCTGTCTTAATCCCTATTCCATTCAACGACCACCGCCCTTAAAATCTCCTCTGCTGTTTAATCCTTAACCACCTTTCTTTTCGCGCAGATTGCGAAATCTCATATGAGATGCTTAAAATATTTTAGAATGTTTTCATCTTTCTTTAAAAAAATTTTTTTAATCTTTTCTTTAGTATGTACATTCATCCGACTGGAAAGAGGTAGAGAGGATGACGCAATTCTCATCTCGTCAGATCACCTGTCCGCCGCCATAATTACAAAAGCGTAATCCTCATCTCTTTGGTGCCAACTTTCGTCACTCTCAATGTCTTACTTTCAAATGGAAATCATTTTGTGAAAATATATCGATAGTTAACAAATTTTAGTTTAAAAAAACAACTACTTAATGTCGATCTTCCCGGTATATCCTTCCACCGAACTTGCAATTCCTCTCGATTTAAACGCTGCTTACCTGACTAAAAAACTCCTGAATCTCATCCATTCTAAACTGTTTTTTATATTCAGTTGGACCCAAATTTTAATTTTTTGAGATTTCCAATAATCATCGTCATTGTAATCAGACCCATTAAGTGCGAGGAGAATTTAAATTCTCTTTTCATAGAATAATTTCATAAAATATTTTCTATCCTAATTAAAAAATTCTCACCTTTTAACACTTTCAGATATCCCTTTTCTAATTAGTAAAACTATTTGATACCAACATTCCTGTTAACAGTCACAAAGTGCGAAAAAGCGTGTAAGAGCAGCACAACATTAAAAAGTACTTCTCAAATTAAATAAAAAATGAGTTTGAAACTTCTTAATATTGTTACAGTCAACCAATTTTCCATTTAAAAATTCCGCTCGATTCCGCCGTTGCTCCCTCGCTCTCATTCTCAGTCGGCGTGACTTAAAATGTTAAATGGTGTGGAAGTAAAAATACAGTTTTACTTTATGAATTTTGATCGAGTACTTTTAAAAGGCAAATTTAATCAGTGAATTAACTGGAAAATAAATGAGGAGTTTTTGGTACACTTTTTGAACTAAACAACAGCAAATCATTCACGATTGGATAAAAATAAAAAAGAAGTAATCGACTCATACTCAATTGTTGTACCAAACTACATATATAAACTGTTGCTCTGTCTTTTTAATCCAGGAAGATTAAGAAGTTAAATTGTTTTTAATTCCAAATGAATGTTAAGTTGGAAGTGGCGTGAAAATTTCTATTGAGAGAAGATCCTCTGCAAGTTCTTCTTTGTGTATACTTCAAGATTTAATTATCTCTGAAGCGAATATTAAAAATTGTTTCTTTGTTGGTTCTACAGCATTGACTTCTGAAAAGAAAATCTTCTCAAACAAAAACGTGTAGAGAAATATCGTTAACTTCTTTTTAAGGGCACTTAAAGACTTACCTCTCACATGTATTTTTGAAAAAGAAATCCATCGAAATAGCACCTAAGAGGTGGGTATTGTAGCACTTGGAAGAGGTTAAGGTCATACTATTGTCCCCTAACGCTGCCCAGATCGATCCAGCTGTGCACTCGTTGAATGCGTATGGAAAGGGTTCAAGTGGTTCCGAGGAGAGTTACATAGTGCTTCTGTGTGTTTCACCGCCGTCGCTGCCAGTTTCCCCAAAACAGGGGTCTCTTACATCTACATCTACATTAGTACCCTGCAAGCCGCCTTTCGGCGTGTGGCAGGGGGTGCAAGTACCATGAACTTACTGAATTTACTTCCCTAATCTATTACTTTCGTGTATCCTTCGCGGAAAAAATGAATTCTTGTATCGATTTGTTTTCGCATCTATTTCTCTGATCTTTCTCACAGTGTCTGAACGGCCTATGTAACATGGGGGGCGCATTGTGTCAGCTACATCGTCTACGAACGTGCTTTCTCTAAATTTATCAAGGAGATTTAGTCTTTGTCTAAGCCTTCTATTTTCTAAAGATTCCCATCCTGCGTCCTGAAGCATTTGCGTTACACTCACTGTCTTGTCGTAACAATTCTTTACAAAACGTATCGCCTTCCGTTGCACTTTTTCTAATTCCCGAATACAACACTTCTCTGCAGGGTCCCATACACTACACGCATATTCCAAGTGAGGCCTGACCAACGCAACGTAACATCTCTCACGGACTTTTTCATCGCTTCTACCGACAATTCTCTTCACAAATCCAAGTTTTCTAAGCGCTCGACCACATATTTTATGGATGTGGGTACCCCAGCTTAAGTTATTAGTGAGGGTTACTCCAAGGTATTTCACCGTTTCTACTGTTGATAAAGTTTTACCTTGGAGCCTGTACGTATAATCGTTGGCATTATTTTTCCTTGGGAAGAAGTTCATTACTGAACATTTATCTATGTTGAGTTCTAATTGCCAATCATCGCACCATTTCATAATTTTATCTAAGTCGCACGATAGGGTTAATCTATCCTCTGAGTTTCCTATTTCCCTGTAAATGACCGTGTCGTCCGCAAATATCCTAACTTTACTATTAATGTTACTGCTAAGGTCGTTGATGTATACTAAAAATAGTAACGGTCCTATTACACTTCCTTGTGGTACGCCCGAGGTCACTTTAACCGAATTGGAACTTACACCATCTAACACGACTCGTTGTTCTCTATCGGTGAGAAACTCAGTTATCCAATTTCTTACCTGTAAATTGATTCCTGCAACTTGTAATTTGTACAATAATTTCTCATGTGGAACCTTGTCAAATGCTTTCCAAAAATCTAAAAATATCGCGTCGACTTGTTTTTTATTTTCGGCCGATTTCAAAATGTCGTGAACTAACAACGCTAGCTGAGACTCGCAGGATCGTGTCTTACGAAAACCGTGTTGGTTACTCACTAAGAATTTGGTCGAGAAAATCCATTAAGGAACTAACTATTATATGTTCCATTATTTTTCCGCTTAGTAACGTTAAAGATATAGGCCTATAATTCGCTGGATCCTCCTTTGAGCCGCTTTTAAATATTGGAGTAACATTCGCAATTTTCCAATCTTTCGGAACTTTTCCTTCGTTCATAGATTTTTCGAAAATTATTTTCAGAAAGGGGGCTACGCTTTCCGCAACTTCCTTGAATACACGAGCTGGTATTTCTTCAGGACCAGGAGCTTTATTATGTTTAATTCGCCGCAAGAGTTTAATAATGTTGTCTTCACTGAAGGTGATATTCGACATGGCTTCCGACCGATCGATTTTTGGTAGTGTACCCGTTGTGTTGTTGGGCGTAAATACGCTACGGAAAAAATCATTTAAGA
>KZ308291.1:335433-350611 GCA_000376725.2 Ladona fulva | reverse complement strand
CTGTAAAACTCACTGTAGTATCACTACAAGTAAAGTAGCAGGGTACGGTCTACCATTCCCGGTTCTAACTTCCAGCAATGAATTGCTTGTACGCTAATGTGCATGTATGGATTTGATGGTAGTTCGGGTCATGCTCAATATAAACAATTGTGGGAGCGAGCAGATTCATCCGATGAATATTTATTCATGAGTTCCCTGGTGCCACTCCGTTTGCTAAATGACGCAACTGGTATGATGTATAAGTGTATACATGTTTATTTTTTTCTAATCTAGTTTTAATAGAAGGTAGCAATATTAATACTTGCACTACTTTAGGTAAGATTGTCTGTAAAAATCTTCGGCCGTCTTCAACCAGATTTTGCCGGCCCATTCTCCTTCAGTGGCTCAAAGAAGTTGCTAAAGAGGAAAGAAATTATTTACAAAGGCAGATTGATGCATTAGAGAAATGGAATTTGGGAAGTTATTCCGTCACTTTTAACATGCTCCTAACGATGATAAATGGAAAAATAAATCTTATACTTTTATTAAAGGTGGATAATAGTATATGGCAGTGGATAATGCTTAACAAACTTATAAAAACAATTCTTTTAGGTAAGCAATGCCTTGACTGAGAGTGTTGGCGTGAAGTGCTACATCTGCGGAGCTAAAGTTTCCGAAATGAATGATATAAGAGCAATTGGGAATCGACCTGTTGATCTGGAAAAATATGCTTTCGGTTTGTCAACGTACCATTGCTACATTCGATTTTATTATTGTTACTGTGCTTTTGCACATATCGTATCGACTGGAGAGAACGGTGGTAGGTGAGAAAGCATTAAAACTGAGGCTCGAAATCTGTGTCTTAAGGTAAATTAGGGCTCCCGATAGCCAAGTGGGCAACGCGTTCGACTTCAGTGAAAGCGGTCCCGGGTTCGATTCCCGGTGGGGGCCTACGTGCGAAATGACCTAAGCTGTCGAAGCACTTTTAACAATACTACTACTACTAATTAAATTTGAATACTAATCCAGCTTCCATGCCACATCAATTCACTGATTCTAACTTAATTAAAATTGATTAAAATCTAACGCAATTCAACTTCAATACTACCTTTCTTAATATTTTATAAGGATCACAGAGAACATTGCAAAATAAAAATCTATAATTTGCTCACAGAGAATATTGAAAGATTTTTATCTTACAATATTCTTTGTGAGCAAATGTCAGAAGGAAATAGTGTAAATCTCATAAAAATGCATCTAAAATACCCTCTTAATCAGTAAAATAAGCTATTTTAATTATACTCAATGAAAAATTTTCAGTGATTCAGCTAACATGCAGCTTTCATGTACATATAGATTTCAGTTAACTGTAAGTCAAACTTTCAACTCTATCAGAGTAAAGTAGGTGGTCTTGGTACTGATTTGGTGAGTCTTGCAACAGGACGGCAAGATAGTTCACAAAGAGGTTGCATTTTGACTGAGGATCGTAAATGAGCTGGTTATTGTGGGTAATGGACTGCAATTTGAAGGAGGTTTTGGTGAAATATTTACAAATTTCCAGAGGTTGGTTGAGTTATTATCCTCAAGCGAGGAGTTACTGAGAAATTCTGTCCATTTTCTGTTCCTGAAGGCTTTAATTTGGGAGTTAACCTGTTTGTTAAGATTCTTTAGGAGCTGCTTGTCGGTATTTAGTTTGTACTGATGATAGATTCTTCTAACTTAGTTTCGCGACTGAATTAGTTTACGGATTTTAAGAGGGAGACTTATTAAATCGGAGGAAGATAAAGGGGAAGTGGTGGAGGCATGGCGTTTGGCCGTGGCTATAAGGTCGTTCAAAAGTTTCAGATAATTATCGATGGAATTAGAGGTGAAAGGTTCCGTGAGAGAGGGGTAGAATTCTATTTTATTAATCAAGAATCTGTGAATTTTTTCCAATTGCTGAGGGTTCAAGAGGGCGAAACTGTGATAGGAAAGATTTGATGGAGCAAAGAATGGGAAAGTGGTCGGAAGGTAGTTCATTTAGAGAGAGGGGCTGAGTAATATTCCAGAATTTGTTGGTAACTATGAAGTACATACGTCTGGGTGGAGCAAAAGGGGAGATGATGGAAAGAGTATAGTTATTCAGGAAATTGTATAATATCTTACCATTGCTGTTGGATGTGAACGCTCCCCATGACGGATGCTTGGAGTTCCAATCACCGATGTATTATAATTATATTTTTTTATAAAATCAAGTTCTTGTGGGATTAGTTTACCACATTTCACAAATATGGAGAAGATTTGCAGGGGTTGTGCTAGGTTGGATCAGGCTTGGTTGAGTTGAGTGTTGTTGATGAGAATTTCAATACCAATTGCAGTGAAGGATTTGCATTTTGGAGCTGGTAGTACCTTAAAACTAATATCCTTACAGACTAAGATTCCAACACCATTCTTACCGTGTGCATCGAATCTAACAAGTTTAAAATTAGGGGTGCTTATATTAATGGATGGTTCTAAATTGGTTTCCTGGTGACAACAGATGTTGTGGTCAGATACACAGTCTAGAAGTTCAGTGATCTTGTTCTAAATACTGTTGCAATTTTATGACATTATATTTATTGTCGGCATCATTGGGTAATTTTGATTAGCTCTGATAAAATAATGAATAGCTTTTCTTGTTTGCTTTTCGGTGGAGATTTAGACCAGATGTTGAATACGATGTCAAGTAGGGCCTCTTGGTCAAGATCGTTATTTCCTGAGTTAAGGCTATTTACAGTATTTACATTATTTGCACTCTGTAAATTATTTACACTATTTACATTATTTACACTATTGCTAATATTAACAGGTGGGCGTGAAGCGGCAGCTGAATAAGATTTTATGTTGTAAGGTAGGCTGGGGAAACTGATGTTGGGAGGTACAAGATTATCGTTGGCCTTAAGACGCTTACGCATACTATCTCTGAGCTTAATGAATTTGGGACAGCCCCGATAGGTGGCGGTATGATTGCCACCACAGTTAAAGCGTTTCGTGCTTGCTGGGGCACTCGATTTTGGAATGCTTTTCTCCACATTTGGAGCAATTGGAGCTGAAAGCGCAAACATTCTTAGTATGCCCGAAGGCCATACAACTCAGGCATTTTGACGGAGCCACCGTTTTGAATAACGGTTTGATTTCAGTTAAACATTTATTTTTTATTATTATTGCTATTTTTGCTTCTTTTTCTTTTCTTTCCTTTGTATTTATTTTCCCTTTAATTTATTTCTCACTTTTTTTTCCTATTATAAATCATCTTAAGGCTAATAGGAATGACAGTGGTGAACAGTACAACATCTATTTGTTCACAGCAGTATAAAAATAATAACAAAATTAATAAATAAGCTAAGTCTTACTAACTAATCTTCGTTATTTGTTAATTTAACCGGTCCGTTTTTTTAAATTATTTTGTCCCTATAATATTTTGAAATGAATACTCCAATTCGAAGTAATCTTATGATATGTTTAGTATATTTAATATTTCATTTGGTTCTTTTATTTGGGTGCACTTTTTCTTTTTTCTTTTTCGTTTGAGGGGCCTCCAAAGATTTTTAATCAGGATATTGTTTGATTGGGTTATGCTGAGCTTAAGCGCGTTGACTGCTTTCTTGCTTTGCATTATTAGCGATGACAGTTTATGGGCGGCGGCTATTTCTTTAAATGGGGTTAGCCTGTTCGTATTTGTGATTAGGCGTATTGATTTTTTGTAGAAGATTTCGTATTTACGGAGGGTTACTTTGGGTGTGTTAAAGGTTACTGGAGCGGCATACAATATAATGGGGCAGACGGTAGAGTGAAAAAGTCGGAGTTTATGCTCGGTGGGGAGATTGCATTTGGGTGATAGGAGGGGGAAAAGAAAGGCGCGGGCACGGTTAGCTGACTGTAATGTAAGTCGGGCGTGATTTTTCCAATTTAGGTGTTTGTCTAGGTGGACTCCAAGGAATTTGTGATTTTTGACAGTGGGAATTATGGAGTTAAGGTATTTTGGGGAGAGGGTGAGTTGTTTCGAAGGGAGTTTGTTGAAGTTTATGTGAGCGCATTTGTTTGGATTAATCTGCAAGTTCCATTCTTTCATCCATGCGTAAATTAATTTTAAATGTCTATTGATCTTACTCATTGCGGCATTCGGTGACCGGCTTTGAGCGGTTATGGTGACATCATCAGCATAGATATATGTCTGAGTTGAAGGAGTCTTGGGAAAATCATAAAGATAGATATTAAACAGCGTGGGGCTTCAGTCTTCTATCTTCAGTTTTCTACGCAAACAGTCCAGGAAGACTGTTTGCGTAGGTTTGCGTCCGAATAGGTACCCTGCTGTGATGAATTCAGTGAGCCTGATGATTTGATGAATTGTTGAGTGATTTTTCCTGAAACCCATTTGTTCGTCTGCAAGAATGTGGTTGGTATGTATATGTCTATTGATTCTGGAGAGGATGATCATTTCTAAGATTTTCGATATCGAGGATAGCAGAGTGATTGGACGGCAATTGGTGGGGGAGGTTGGGTCTTTATGTGGTTTGGGAATCATAACTGTGTGACCGATTTTCCAATTGTTGGGGAAGTAGCCAGAAAGAAGGCAGGAATTAATGAGATCAGTGAGGAAATTTATGAGATGAGGTAAATGGGTCCATATCTTTAACTCTTTATTTGTTATATTGTCAGGTCCGGGGGCTTTATTATTTTTGAATTTTTTAATTATTGAGATGATTTCGTTTGGGGTGCATGGCTGTGAGGGAGGAGAAGGTGAGAGCTTTGCATGAATCTGTTACGGTTTTGAGAGTGGAAGGCGAAGAAGTGATTGGGGCCGGTTCTGAAGTGAGTTCATTTGAAAAAATTTGAGCTTTGACATTGGGGTCGAAATGCAAGAGGTTGTCTGAGAGGAGAGGAGAGGGGTTAATAGTAGCGGATTTCAGAGCCTTGGCCATTCTCCACAAGCTGTTATCTGCGAATTCTAGCTCATTAATTTTTTTTAACCAGTTTTGATTTTTGTAAGCTCTGATTTCTAAGAGGATTTCCTTATTCAGTCTTTTCCATTCTGCTTTGTCCAGTAGGTTTCTGTAACTATGAAAGGCGCGAATTTTTTGGTTACGAAGGGTAATCAGCTGTCGAATTTTTAATGGGAGAGGAGTTTGTTGGTGAGTAATTCGGACGGGGGTTTGGGAAAACTGCTTGGCTTCAAATATAAGTTGATTAAGTTTTGAGATTTGGCTATTTATATCTTTAGGATTTGGGGCTGTAGGTGTTAGGAGGTTTGGTTTATTGCATAGAAATTCTGCATATTTGTTCCAGTTGATATGATAAGCAGGATTGGGGCGGAATAGCGAAATGTTGCTATAAATGGAGAATAGAACGGGGAAATGGTCGGAGCCAAGAGAATTGAGGACCAGAGGATGAGAAATATTATGTGGGTTTTTAGACAGACCAAAATCCAGAAGGTCAAAGCTATTGTTTTTATTGTGATGGGTTGGCGCGAAAGGTGAATGAATTGTGAGATGATTCTGCGTAATGATTCTGTATTGTCTGCGTCCGTTTTGGTTAGTTGTGTTTGAACCCCAGTATGGGTTTTTGTTATTTAAGTCACCAATTATTAGAAAGTTACTTTGATTTTGGATGAAAAGATGAAGTTCGTTTAATGCAGTATTTAACTGACAAGGGATGTATGTGCTATAAACAATGTATGGTGAGTTATTTATCTTTAGAGAAATGCCAATTATCTCAAGAGACTTGAAAATGGGAAGTGAGATGATATGGAAGGGGATATTTTTCCGAATTGCGATGGCTACTCCTCCACCTGCTTTGTCTCTATATTTTCTTATTATTTTAAAGTTGGGTAAGAAGAGGCTTTTAGAAGGAGAGAGTTTAGTTTCTTGGAGGGCGATTAAATGGATGTCGTTTGTTGAGAGGAAGTGAGTTAATAATGGGGTTTTGTTTGAGATTCCATTGCAGTTCCATGTAATGATATTTAATTTATTTTAAACGCCTACCCACAACTTATGAGAATATATATAAAACAGGGGTCATGATGACTTCCTTGAAGCCGATGAGCAACAAGACAAAAGGGTCAGACCAATAAAAACACAGTATCAGATAGAGGAGGGGTTTGGAATGTTAGGAGCAGGGAATGGTGGAAGGAGGTAAACGGTCGACAACAGCGGGGAGTGGCTGGGGAAGTGATGCATGTTCGTGAGTGTGTAATTATGTTGTTTGTGTTGTACTACCTCTAATTGTTCCAGGTAGTTCAGTTTACCCCCCTTAGATTGGCAATGGAGGAGGGTGGCCGAAAGGTCAGCATTGTTTTATTCTTCGAATGAGTGTTTTGCAAAGGGTGAGGCATTAGAATTGATGTTAAAGGATTGTCTGTTCTTTAGTTCTCGTGTGTAAATTTCTAGTGATTTGTCCAATGTAAATAGCACCACAGTCATTACAATTTAGTTTTTATATTCCTGATTTGCTTGTTTTGTCGAATTTATCTTTATTGTTCAAAAATGTGTTGCCTATGTTGTGCCTTGTGTCAAATGCAGGTTTGATGTTATCATGTGTGAGTAAGTTGGAAAGGTGATATTTGATGGGACCGAGAAATGGCGTCTTTCCCCAGCGTTGTTCAGAATTGGCGGTGTTGGTATATATTCTGAGAATGTTTTGTTTTCTATGTTTGCGTGAGAGAAAAGGGTCAATTAGTATTTCAGAATAGCAATAGTCCCATGTTAACTTCTCTGATAGCGAAATAAACCTCCTTAGGGCCATAATTTTAACCTCAGCCATTACAATAGCAACGATTTTAAGAATCTGATAGCCGACTATCCGAATATATTGCTAACCGCCGCGGTACGTATCCCTCCCTAAAACTTAATTTCGCTCAAGCCATTCCTTTATGTTTGAAAATTTCACAAATACCTTCCAACTCTTGGCATTAAGAACACCGTGGAAGGTGAAAATCTCATCATTTCCAAAGCCGTCAAAGGAAAATGCATTGTAATAATAGACAAAAGAGATGACACCGATAAATTGCAAACATTTATAGACTATAAACAAATAGTGAAAATTAACGACCATACTAACGAATTAAACAAGAAAGTGAAAGAAATAGTAAATAAGTGCCCAACTGTGATCAAACCTAGGGTCCATTATAAAGTTATTAACCCTAATCCTCTTCCACCATGATCACCATGGCTCTCCTAAAGTTGCACAAACCCGATATCTCCATCTGCCCAGTGATCTCATGTCTTTCTTCCCCAACCCATAAACTGGCCTCCCTAGTGACCGATCTTAACCCAGTTTTTACCTAGATAAGGTAATCCGTAATTCCATCGATCTAGCAAATATACTTAAAATTATGTGTTAACTCAAAAATTGTTTCATTCGATACTAATAACCTGTTTACAAACGTTCCAAAAAAGAGGTACTGTTGTTGGTGGAAAAATTATTGTACGGTAAAAACGTGGACAAAGATGTTATCCACGATGTATTGTTATTTACTGATATTTGTATCTCGCAGAATTATTTTTTGTTTGAACAGGTCTTTTACAATCAAGTCGATGGTATGGCGATGGGATCACCTCTTTCGCCGATTTTAGAAGAAACATTTTTGGACCACTAAGAAAATAATTTATTCTTAAATGTTTGAAATGTGACAAAACCTGTTGGTATAAGGCTAAGTTACGTCGATGATGTACTATGCATTTGGAATGGTTTCTACGGACAACTAAATATGTTTCTTTCTCATCATAACAATCAACACCCCAAAATTGAAATCCTCTTAGTAATAGAATGTAACAACAAACTTAATTTTCTAGACCCGACACTCACAAAGAACACACATTTCATTGAATTCTCAATCTAACGTAAACCTTCAAACACAGTCACACAATACACGCAACCTCTAATCACCCAATCCCACATAAACACGAGTCTTACCATAGTTCAATTCATCGCCTTTTAAACATTCTACTATCACCAATAAACGTTTACCATCCTCTCACGCAAACAAAGAAAACAAACCATTCTCAGAATGTATACCAACACCACCAATTCCACGGTTGAAAAACACTGATTGATCCAACACGGTTTTGAGCATCTGAACCCTTAAAAAATGTTTTTTCATTATAAATAACAATAAAATAGGAAAATCAAACTCCAAACTATTTGCTATTGAGTAAAAACCATTTTCACGCAGAAAATACGCAATGTTGACTTTGATATGGAAGAACACTTCGGCGTTAATTTGAACTTTGTTAGATCCATCTGGCAACTCGGGCCTTTCCATTAATCTTTGTTTAATAAACAATTTCACATAGAAGTCTTTCGTTCTTTAATAAACTCAAGATTACTTTTATACAGGAGTGATGCATAAATTTGCATCGCTAATACCGTCCCATACATTTTCAGTCGCCTAAACCAAAACTTCACTTCTGATAATAAGTATTTTTATATTTAGTAATTTTAGTATTTAATAATAATTTTATATCCATTATTGATACAAAACTATGTCTGCTGACAATTAAACTGTCTGCTGATTTATCGCATAAGATAGCTCTCCCACAGTTCTTCCTCTGGTGGGGCGGCTGTCTTTAAATTCTATCTGGCTTAACAGGATTGAAGCACCACGCTCTATTCCCTCTTGTTTGCTATTGCGATTCCCAATGGAAGTCAAATGAGAGCGAGGTGACCCCTGGTGAAATCCTTTGGACAACCATTTCACTCACTGAAAGTGAAGAGCGTAGAAGGAAGGTCTTTGCACTCGACAAAAAGGAGTGCCTTTTTAGAAAGCTTGCTACTCTTTTGAGGGTCAGTCCCTCTTCATGGAATAACAACACAATTTAAAACTACCTCAGGAATTTGGTGATATCAGAGGAGAGATATGATAAATTAAATCCACAGACAAGCGATTCTCGACCTATCGCATCGTTTGCCTCCTTTGACGCAAATTTTCAAACGATGAGATTATGTATGTACGTATTAAGTGCAATATTATGTATGTTTTAAGTGCGTACGTAATGGCGTGCAAGATTTGTGTCTGAGTATTTCATTCATAAGTTTCAACCGGTATTCGCTTTATAGAATACAATTAATTCACAAAGAAAGGAATAGGGCTGTTATAATTCAAAAAGTCATACGACTAGGAATATTCCCGAGAAGAAACGGACATGAAAAAGTCCCACAGGACCGGGACCATGAATTCTATTTACAATGCTTTGAACTGATTTGTTTTCATGTTTACTGATCATAGAAAATTAAGCTAAACTGCTTCCAATTCATTTCCTGCGTTCGTTTTCATTTCTATTCTAATATAAACAATTGTTAATAAATAGTAAAAACTTGTTGCATAATAACTTTTTTCTGCTTGCATAACTATCCCAATACTTTCTTATTATTTGCAAGTAATTAAGAAAGGCGAACTTCCGATTCGAAAGAGAATTCTATTCATGCCGAATAGAAAACTTCCAAAAAATCAAATTTAGAAATTTTAGATTTGCATAGTGTCCTGATTAAATTACAACGGAGTTTAAGCTAATTCGATTTTTTGTTTATTTTACTTAGCTATTTAGCTTTAGTTTGCTTGGTATGCATAAGTAAACTTGTCTCTACTCAAAACGGAGGTGAATCACGTAAGCACTTAATGATTATTTTCGCTCTTGCTGAAACGGATGACTCGCAAGGTAAAAATTTGAAGAAAAGCGGAAAATCCGAGATACTGCTTGTTCTGCGTGCTACGAATATCTTTCTGTGATGCTCTTCATCCGAAGGAATTCTACATATTCTCATTCGAGTCACACTGCTCAAACTTCGTAAAAAAGTTCGTCATTAAGGAGGGATGGGGCGGGGCAAAAATGACTGAGAAAGATAAAAAAGGAGGCGTGCGCGAGGTCCCTGTCGTAAAACTATGCATGCATAAATGTTGAATGCTCACAATAGCCGGTTTTATTTCATATCGCCCTTTAGAATTTATCTGGATAATGGAAAATTTTCCATTCTTTCGATCGATGTTGCTGGTTTAGTAGGTCACAGGTCTTTTAATTTATTGGATGCTCGCACTCTACAAATAAGATACGGTCTTATTTCTATCACAATTCTCACTCCTATTATAGCAGCGTAGTGAGAAACCTTCCCTACCTTTCAAAACTGTCAGAAGTGGGACAACTTTAATTCAGACATCCCTATTTTTTCGATTTCGTGCAATCACTCCGACGTGATATAAGCAATTCTGCATGGAGCCAAATGGAATTGAATTTTGAAATGAAATAACGCTGATGAGAAATTGCGAGTGAAACATTGGAAAGAGCTTTCACGGCAAGAATTTCAATCAGTCTTACCATCGCATCATATGTAGTACCTTTTACATTGGAAACAGTTTTTCGGTGGATGCGAAATAAACATTTCCAATGTTGCCTAATACGTTCAAAATTCCATCTTATTTGAAAATGATTCTCACTTCGTTAAATTCAACAAAAATTACAATTTTGGCGGCAGATATATAGATATAGATAGTTTTGTAGCTAAAATAATTCACTCTTATGAGTGACAAATATTTCTATGAGTAAGAATAGAAAGATCTTTACGCAATATTCCACGTTATTTTAACATGGACTGATCGTATTTTTACATTGATCCATTCCATTTTGATAACGACTTGTTCACTTTTGACAATTATAAACTCTTCATTGGCAACGGTTTACTTGATTTTGACAAAGCGCGGCTCAATTTATACAGTGATGGACAATTATATTACTCACGGATGGAAATTTAGCATTTTGTTTGAATTTCGTGTACCTTTGGAATAGACGTTCAACGTAGACGTATAACAAAATAAGTGGAATGTACGAATAAGTTAATACTCATTGAAATGTATGAACTAACTATAAAATACTACAGTGTATAAAGTAAATAATTGCAGAAGAGAAGGAGATATCGTAAGTTTATTTAATAAACCTAGATTTAAGCTTATTTTTAAACACTTTTACCTTTTTCGGCATTAGTACGAGAAATTCGCCACCTAAAGCGTTCCCATTCCCTAATTCCCCTATTAAGGAATGAGTGTTTCGTTATATCTGTTTCGCTCGCTGTGATTTTTAAACTATGACTGCCGTGTTCTAGAAAGTTAAAAATTCAAAAATATTAAATTAAATATCAGTCTGTTTATCAACTGCATGCGCTTCCGTGAGAGTTTCAGGCTTTGATATCAAGTGACAGGCAGAGAGCAACGTCTCGAGTTTCCTCAGAAAAAAGATGATTGATCCGAAAGAGTGGCCGCTGATCCCCTTCCATTTAGCAAATGGCAGATGAAGGATTGAGGATAATAAAGCAGCTTCTCGGAATTAATTGTCTGCTGAAGAGTGGATCCGGAGAGCGCGGCGCCCGGAAGTAAATAATCTTCCACTCGTCCGCCTCTCATATTTTCGAATGCTTTTATTGTCTGCTCCAAAAGTTGTTATAGAAAACGTCTCTTTTGAGAGACGGGTCGGAGCTTCAAAATTCAAAACTACGGAATTAATCGAAACATCCAAACCGAATGCCTGTTTTGCCTAATTTGTAAGACTTATAATGAGTTACTCAGACTATAAAATAAATAAAAGACGGTATTAAACCTCTTTTTTACCGAACGTTAATCAGGAATTCTGCGTCGTAAAATTAACAAGCCACCATTCCATTAGAATTTTACTGAAAATCTGTGACACCTCCCACATATATATGAGGAGTCTTTTCAGTGCGTTGAAAACAACTGAGTTCTTTTTTTACGGAACATTTTCGAGCATTAGTAATGTATAATGAATGTTTTATGCTCACATGAAGCTGAAAAGGTGACCACGAAGTCGTCATACACGATCAACAAACATAGCAATTTCTCTTATTGATAAAATGAAATATGCTGGTCGTACCAGCCACATATGCTCTACTTTCAATGTAACATATTCAGCGTAGGGAAATCATGGCCTAGTATGTAACTTAATGCTTTGTGAAAGATATTTTGAATCTTGACTTCTTGGGTAACAAAATATCACATTCAGATATAGAGTCGTCATCCACTGAAATGACAGTTACGACACATCGGTTCCGTTAATTCAAGGAAGTGCGTAAGATTGGCAACTCCCTCTTTTAAGAATTCAAGGAATAATTTCCCTTCTCTTCTGAGAAAATTTGGATCGACACGTGTATCTGACTGCAGTTTCCTAGAAAAAGAACCCTCGCTTCCTATCATAATACCCAGAGGGCATCAGTCGAATTTTAAACGACGAGATCTTTGAATTTCGAATTAATTTCATAGAACAGGATAACTTCGCTACGTGAGATACCCGAAGAAATGTCTATGCCCTCTTAAAATTCAAGTCCCGTCCTCTCATTCTAAAAAAGATTGGCGGAAAATTTCAAGCGCCTTAGAATTTGCTGGAAATGTTGCGAAAGAATATGAAATTGTGCTTCTCATTATATTCTCATTCTTCGGTCGAATATAATAGAACTCGTTATTGCGTCCCTATGAATTAGTCGGGAATTTTTCTTCACTATAAAAGGTCTAACTGGCTTTTCAGAGGTAATTAATTATTCTTCTAGATATTATTCCAGAGATGTTATACCTCTCGGTTGAGAATTTTCGCTCAATCAATGAGAGGCTGAAAGAAAAAGATGGGAGAGTGGGGTGCGTTCGACTCTGAAGCCCAGAAGAAGCTTCTTTGGTGTGGGAAATGTGAGTGGGAGAACAGTTTTGCGTGTCCGGGAATTTGGGCCAAGGGCAGCCGCGCCGGCGCTCGCGGAAGAGAGTAACTTCAACAGAGGACCGTGTAGAGGCGCTAGCATCGAGAGCTTATCTTCCCAAAACTTTGATTTCGCAAGAGATGAAACCTTCACCTAAGAAATGTTTCATATCCAGCGCGACGCCATCGTAGAGAAAGTCTTTCGTAACTCGCTCTCTAGTTATGATCTTAGAAATGACGACGCTCAGGAAATTACTGCGCTACTCTGAATCATCATGAACTTCAACATGAGCCTTGCTCTACAGTGACAGGCCTAAGCCAGAGTTTTACGACCCTTTCAGAACATTTAATAAGATCATAATTTCTGCTCTAACTTCATCCATTACAGGAAAATGGAAAAAAAATTTAGATTAGTTTATCGGATATCCTTAGAACATTCATTATTAAAATCGTAATAATAATAAAAAACTACGTTAATTTTCCAAACTTATTGTCGGCATTAATATTTTTCTTCTAATATGCGGAATACTCCGACTGCTGTATTGCTAATGAAGTAATTCGCGATTAATTTTATATTTACTTTCTGTCGACCTATTCTGCGAGGATTTTGAGAGTTTTATCCTCTATTATTATACCGAATTTTAAAAGTTACCACAAATGGTAAAACATGTCATTCATTGCATGACCATGACATTCATGAATAAAACTTACGAAAAAATGAAGAGCATGTGTATTTTAATTTTATTGTTTTACGAATGAAACGCACATGTTTTCACTGAAGTATATACCTTCGAGATTACATTTTAATCTTTGAAGATTTAACACCTAGGAATAATTTCGGAGTAAATTAGGGAGCGAATCTTTCTGCCCGGACCGTTCTCGGGCATATTTGGAGCAAGGAAAGATCGATCGGGAAAGGCATACACGTAGACCACAGGGGGAAATACAATTCTAAATATGCCGCTACCGCTACCTATGCAATCTGTTCGACGCAGCTGCTTTGCTGGTACACAAACCTTGCGAAAGCACAGTTTTAGTTGGTTCCGATAGCACATTTCTGGCCCTCGAGCAACCATTCGGTGGATATTACGCTTCTGACTTTATTACTGCTGACAGCTACTGAATTTTAGAGTGGAAGTCTCATTTCTAAAATAAGGGAGGCATTACTCGGCTTCGTTGTATAAAAATTCAAATTTCAATACGAAATAATGACAGAATAAGCTTTAAAAAGAAGCTCACTTAAACATTCCCTGTAAATTATAAAAATAAGCAGAAGATACTATCCTCGTCAGAAACTAACAACCTCTCTCCATAGATTTTTCATGGAGCCATTGAGATACATTTCAAATTTAAAAAAGGAAGGAGAAACGGACACGGAAAAAGTCTGACGGAACCGGGACACGAACCCGGGTCTCCTAATTGCCGTCTCCAAAAAATCTTCCCTTTCCTCACCATGAAACCGATTCGTCATCTTGACCGTAAAAAATCAATATATGTCATTTAGAAAATCGGAATGATTGAATAACATTCTTACATTGCTACGACATGTTTGTCCCCGCAATTTGTACATCGCACTTTGCATATGCTGGAATCTCAGAAAATTGCCTCATTTTCGTAAAGTCTATCGTTAGTTCCTACCATTGATTCTGTTTGTACTTAAAATCCCCGTGTAACCTTATGGGATAAGGCATTAACTCGAATTCAACAATCGCTCCGGTCGCCAAGGGACTGGGCTGTTTATAATCACGAAATTTCCATTTATTTTATCAAAGTTCTCGCAAACTCGAATCTATATCAACTTTCACGTCTAAAATAATAATCCCTCAATTCATAATTCAATATTAATTTTTCTTTTTTTTAACACTTGTCTCGATTTCGTAGCTCTATTATTTTTCATTTACTTTAGTAAAAGAAACGAAGTCTGCAAGACATGTAAAGGAACTTTGAGTGTATTCTTCATGGAAGCGTATTATAGGCTCGTGGGTTCGAACCCGAGACTTCCCAGAGATGAGAATAGTTTTCCTGGGGCTTCCTACCTTCAACATTAATTTTCTCTAGCTCCAGAGTACCTCCAAAACACAATGCAGTTTGTCTCATAACTTCACACCAAGCCGCTTCTGAAATAAAGGGTAGGATAGACAGACGGACGGACATTAATCAAATTATTTATGAGGATAATATAATTTATAAGAAGAAGGTTGAAGTGGAACGGCGAATCGAACAGCTGATTTCACTAAATACAGTAAAACCCGTTTAAGACGTACCCGCTTAAGACGTTATCCCGCTTAAGACAAGATTTTCTTCCGGTCCCGGTCCCTACCACACGAATCACATGGTAAAAATACCGCTTAAGACGCTCTGCTTCCCGCTTAAGACGAAAATTTTGCCCGTCCCCAGATGCGCTACAACCCGCTTTAACCGAATGTCCACCTCATATGATAGACCAACATTTTTTACGTAATCTGTATCGCCGTTATCTCTCCTCTTCTGCCTTGTTCTAA
>KZ308291.1:268948-306445 GCA_000376725.2 Ladona fulva | reverse complement strand
ACGACATATCACAAAAGTTAGCATAATTCCATTCAATGGTAAATAAGCCTCTAAAAATACTACTATCATAAAAAAAGACTTCAACACAGAACTATCATACATAATTTATATCGCAAAAATTGGCCTACGTCACATCTGTAGACAATAAGATTTTAAGAAAACACAAACATAAACTCAACTTGAATCAACTCACGAACTTAAAATCATCGGATGAAAAAGAACTTAAATTCATAAAACTACCTTTCACACCGGGAATTATCAATATATTAATTTTAAAATTCTATTCCTTCCCAATATTTGTCAATAGCATTAAACTATGCAATCTTCAAAACGCTAAAGATCCAATTCCAACATCAAGCAAATCCGGCATCTACGAAATGTCATGTCAAGATTGCGACAGTCTGTTATGGACAGAAGAAAATAGAAACCTGATTCAAAGAGCAAATGGATCACTTTAAACATAATCAAATAAACAAATCAAGCGTTGCACAACACATTCAAGAAAATAACAAGAAAATTATATAGGAAAATCAGTTCAGATGACCTCAAAACTTGACGCAGAGGAGAGTCTATTCATACACAGAAATAGAAAGCGCATTTAGAATAATTACCAGGGTACAATACCTTCTTATTTCGTTTTCCTCTATTGACGTCGTCACTTAAAGGGCATACATACCCCATACCACCTCCCGCCACACTCGGTCATCTTTTTTCCTGAAAATGACAATGTAGTATCCGAAATACGTATTGAGAATAATACTTTGCAAAGTTCGATCAAATCCTAACTCCTGCTGGTTGAAACTTCCTACAGGTTGGTTTGGTTGCAAACTACGTCTTTTTGGAGTTTTACTCAACACTCTTTAGTAAAAATAAAAGGAAGATATATTTTCCTCAGTTCTGTACAAAAAGCATGATGAAACCTGTTCATTCAATGAAGATATGGCAGCAGGAACTTAGAAAGAAAGAGAATTTATTAAACCAAGCAACAGCCGTCAGTATCAAAGAAAATTATCAACGCGAAATTGATTGCAAACGACTCATTATCAGTATTTATATCACTTCTCTTTAAAGTGGAATTAATATAAGATAGATTAGAAATGAAGTTAACTCTTTGAAGTTAACAGTTGAATATCATTGGTGTGCATTTTAAATGGCAACGCGTAAAAAGCAGCATGTTACACAGCATTTAGGATACGAACATAGCTGCTGTTGTAGATTTTACGCATTATATCAACCATGGGTTTGCTAAGCTAACTCACAGTTATCGGTTAATTTTAAATGTTTATTACTGGGGTAATAAAGTTCCAATTGTTTGTTAGTCACAACAATCTACGCTATTTCAGTATTCATAACTATCCTCGCGAGTATATATGATGGCATTTCCTTTTTTCAGCGATGATTAACAAATTACTATCGATTGCCACGACTGTATACTATTGCTGTAAAGTTACGTTTTTTAATTTTAATTTTGATTATTAAAGCTCTTCTCAAAAGGAGAATGGGCAAGCCTTTAATATCCATTACATACCATTGGAAGGAATTAAAACTGAACTGAAACTGAACGGAAATGGAAAGCCCGAAGGATTTAAATGATAGCCTGAAGTAGGCTAGCATATGCATCCGATCAGCCATTTAAAGGATTTCCACATTTTAATTTGGTGCTTCCGTCTCAAGATTCGCAAAGCATTGAATACTGAATGAGGTAGTGTGGACACTACTGCGTGTATATTGCGGATAATTAAATAACAAAAATTACGTTTTATATATTAACAATAATTCGACTTTACTTAAGGGCGATATGTACAAGAGGCTAAAAAGTCTCTTTTCATATATAGCCTTGAATATTGAATAAATTTAAATTTATGAGTTCTTATGAGTTTTATAAGTTACTACTCAGTCATCTCAAACTACTTTCTTATGCTCGGATCGTTGAATCGTAATGTGCTTTAGAAAGTGCGGATTGCATATCGAAAATGGAACAAAATTCAATAAAATTTGAAGTGCGATGAAGATCCCGAAAAATTTCCTACTCCTCTCCACGATCTCTGGGTCCGAAATTTATTGGCAATGAAAATATTTTCACAAGAAGTTACAGGATAAAATAGTGACGTTGAAACTTGCTTCTGCCTGCAAGTTATCGGTGGAATTTTACTTACTTTAATTTTATCTGCTATTCATTGGTCACTTTTTCCGTAAGGCTATAAATATGCTGTATTAAACATGATGATATTATTACTATATTTTCTCACGTATTTCAATTAATTACTTGTAGTGAGACCTCTTCATCTATAGGATCATTGTTGGTGTGCGGGTGGCTTAATTAAGATTAAAAAATTAACTTTGATGATGTCAACATAAGTACTTTTCATGGGGCTATAGTTTTATGAAATAAAAAAACCTGCTTATTTTTTAATCATATTTGTGAAAAAAACCCGAGCGTTAACCGGTTAAGTCTCACAGCACAATGGATTGATAATGAATTCAAACAAGTTTCTGCATTACTTGTTGGCCGAAAAATTTCTAGTAATATAATGAATCTGATTGAAGATATATGTTTATGTATGTTTATATGTTTTGTTCACACCCTTCAATTATGTGTTCACCAAGCAATTTTAGCTCATCACAGCATAATAGAGTTACTTGCTCTTTGCAGAGAGATTGTAGGTCACTTCCATCATTCCTCATCATCCAAAGAGAAACTACAGGGAATACAAGAGATTTTGAAATTGCCATTCAGGCACTTATACAAGATGGAATTGCAGTTATTACATGTTAAAAAGGCTGCTGGAACAAAATAGAGTGGTAATTTTTTTTGCTGATAGCAATATCAATTTAACAGGACCTACAGATGACCAATGGTTGCTTGCAGAGAAAGCAGTTCGTTTACTGGGACCTGCCGAAGAAATCACAAAACTTACATACATACAATACACAAGTATTTCTTTAATGATACCTGCAATTAAGATACTACTGTCATTCTATTCCAGAGAAGGTTCTGAAGTTGGTCTGCATGCAATGAAAGCTGTCATGCAAATGGAAATTCAGAAACGATTTTCTGATATTGAAAGCCAGTTACATTGCTACATTTCTAGATCCGAGGTTTAAAGATACATTTTTTATGAATGGTGATACTACGCTTCAAGTACATGCCAAGATTGTAGAGCTAAGTGAGGAGAGCACAGTTATGAATGAGGACTTCACAGTTAAATATTTTTCTGGAAATAAGCTGATAACTCCAAGCAACACGCAAGGCTTCAATATATAATAATAATAATAATAATAAAACGACTTTATTTCAGGGCGAGATTGAGACTAGTAAGTCTCTTCTTACATCTGACCCTAAATATATGGGACTGCTTCAATGAAATGGCATCCTCTTCACTACTTACCAAATTCCAACCTTCAAAAAGTGGAGAGGAAATAACTGTTTATGTAATTTTACCACTAATAGAGAGGAAAGACTGCCCTATAACTTAGTGGAAACATCACCACCAGCAGTTTCCTCCTCTAGCAGAAATATCAAAGAAGTATCTATCCCCACCACCAACTTCTGTTGAAAGTGAGCATCACTTTAGTGTTGCAAATCTGCAGTACAGTGACCGCAGGAGTAATCTGGCAGTAGAAAATGCAGAGAAACTATTGTTCCTACACCATAATCTACAACTTCTGAAGTTTGATTATTAACGTTTTTAATATTATTCCAATAATTATTAAATATAACATTTTCATAAATATTTATCTGTTTCTTGTAACCTATAAATTATTTCAATGAAGATAATATTTGGCCTCGGCTTCAACTTTGGCCGAATGCAGATTTTAAAATTCGGTATTCGGCCAAAATGTGTATTCGGTGCATCCCTAATAAAAACTCAACATGGGTTATATGCGATCAATATGAGTCAGACCGGAACATAAAATACAACTACTTCCCTTTCCAAAAATCGCCATGACACCTCCTCCAGGAGGTGAGTGGTAACCACCCCAGGAAATCAGAAAATGGCATGACAGCTACTTCCCTTTTACTTAACTTCAAATAAATACAGACACTAATTTAATTAATTGAGTAAGCATTAATTATTTTTCCGTTTTATGTAAGGATTGAGAAGGAAAAACATAATCTTTCATGGCATAGCAATTAATGGATATTTCCAGCGATTTTCGAAGGTTGATTCAATTCAAGTATTCAAGCTTTCAACTCATTTAACCCGATCCAATAATGGCATATACGATCGATAAATGATTTAATTCTTAATATAATAAATTTGTAGTCATACTATTGTATAATATTTATAGTTTGTATCTGTTCTGGTTTATAGTCTGTATATAGTATGTTTTAAGTCATAATATTTATACGTTTCTTTCCTTATCTATAAAAAATATTTCTTTTCCCATTTCAGAACAAACTTTGGAAGTAAGTTTTTTCGTATACTATTTGATAAACAAAACATCAGTGCCCTTGACTGTTGTATATTATATTTAAAATGTCTCCTTATCGCATCACGGAAGCTATGCTGTGGAGATTATGAGGAAATTTTTGTCTTACAAAGTTTTAATCGGATTACCGTACAACGTCGCCTGGTGGATATTTCGCGTGGAATTGGATCAAGATTTTCGTATAACTTCACAAAATGTATTTATTAATTATTAGAAGCTGATGAGTCCACTGATCTTAACAAATTTGAAGCTTACGGTGGAATAGTTTAGCTCTATCCACTGAAAAGTCAAGTCTAGTCCTTTAGTGGGTTAACTTAAAATTCTTGAAAAACAATAAGTACCTAGATAGTTTATGGAATAGCCACCGATGGGGCAGCCTCCACGATCAGAGGTCGAAAAGTTGTTTCTTTTTTCGGAGTATTTGTGTTAATTAACTGTAATTATGATTTCAAGAACTATCTATGCATAGTTCACCTGCAATTTTTCATAGGAAGAGACCCCGGTTATCGGGGAGTAATGGGTGGCGTTGTTATGGCGATAAATTTTATCAGACATCGTTCTCCAAACCAAAGACAATTTTAAGTATTTCTTGGAAAAATGTAGTTGAATATGATGTTATTACGTACATCCATTGGCTTAGTAATGGCAGAGATTTTCCGAATTTCACGTTGCAATTTGAAGAAATCGAGCTGTTCTTCGGATTGGACAGGGCATTTCAGGTTAAGGGCCAGGGTTGTTGGACGTTGTATCATTAGGGGTTGGTTTGATGGCTAAAATTTTTTGCACATCGGCGACCCTACTTTTTTAGTAATGTACAATTTCATGGATGCTTCTTTTAAGACCTTAGTTAGGATAAAGCTAGGTAAGTGACGGATTACGTAGTCTAATTTGCTGTGATAGGAGACTTGGTTAGTATAAATTTTAATTTTTTCTTCCTATAGGAATTGTTTGGCCTTCGTTAGTTATCGACCTTTTGGATTTTTATCCCTGTATTTGACCTACTGAAGGTAGCACGAGCAATTCCGAATATAAATACGCGGCAATCTTTGTTTAGTTTTTTTGTGGATGGTGTACTGGGCGTGGAATTAAAGGAGGGGTTGAACAGGTAAGAATTTCTGACTACACCAAATCTATTTTGGGTTGGGATGAAGGGTGGGGGAGAGGAAGCGAATAAGAGATAAGGACACTTTTTTGCACGCATAACTATTGTGAAACGACGCTCAACTAGAGTTGTTAGTAATAGAGAATTCATTGATAGATTGGTTCAGTTGTCCTACTAAATAAGATTGATTACTTCGCCATCCTGCCCATTTCTAACCTTCTCTCCATGCAAATCTTGAAGCACTTCGTCCCAATCCTGAAGGGACTGTTTGGTAAATTTTAATTTAAAGGCGATGTTATTTGTAAGTTCCTGAAGGGAGTGGGACGCAGTGCTTCATGATAGTAGGTTTTATTCCGTTATCTTTGCAGAGAGTAGTGGTTCTGACGGGTAGGACAATGCCAATTTAAAGGGGTGGTGCTCATCCAGTGATGAGGGGTTGCCTGTTTCAGCTGCTGAGTCGATAGCATCAATGTAAGACTCAAAATTGTTGGTCCATTGAAGGGCCGTCGTCCCTTTCCCGGAGCGAGAGTTAAAAGGAAGACGAGCGTAGTTATATGTAATTAATTTCTCTTTTACGTAGTCTGTCTTCAAGATAAGAGGCTATGTCAATTTTTGGAAATGAAATCATAAAAGACAGCTTTCGCGCGAATTAGTATTATTGGTGCCTCAAACACAAGGTCTTTTGCGCCAAGGAGCATATTTTAATATTAAAGACTATGATGAAATAGTAGAAGTTGTACTTTTTCCACAATAAATTTTATTAATAAAAATAAAACAAAACACGACTAGTTTCGGCGATTAATCGCCATCCTCAAGTTCCACAAAACATCGCCAACGACTGTGAATTTTAAAGACTATGCTTGCCAACTGAAACTAAACTTTATCTGTTCTCTCTTTCTACCGCAATTGGCAAAAGTGAGAGAAAAGAATAATGTTTAATTTAATACAAAATCAGTGGACTGTATTTTATAAGCTATGACCATGAGCAACATGTGACTTGCCAACAAAAAGAACAGCGTCCGTATGGTGAGAAGGTTCAAAGGCGTCTGGCTTCTAGAAAAGAATGCACTTGCACACACAAGGAAAAGAAAGACACCCAATTGGACAAATCACAATGCCCTCTGTGGCCATAGACTATTACTGGCGCTAATTGGCGCGAATACAAAACATAACCGCCCACCAAAATTTGAGAATCAAATTTTTAAAATTAAAATCGATATGCTCAGGCGTTACTTGGTGGAAAGCCATACTAAATGAAATTGAAATACTTTGTAATTTTCCACAGGTGTTTATTTCGCGACCGGTTTCGTAAGAGGGTCTTACATCTTCAGGCAAATTTTACAAATTTCTCCATAGTATATATAGAAAAGTTTAAGGGGGAGGAGGGAGGGGAGGGGACAGGGAATCATGGAAAATTTGGCTAGGTAAAGAGAGGAGAGGGGAAGGGTTCAGAAACAATTGATCGTTGACCAGCATTCGGTTTTTCGGAAAGTTCCGGATCTCCACTTCCTCCAGGAGGTCTAAACGGCGGGAGTTCACCTCTTGGTGCAGGCGTCTNTAAGAGATTAGTAAATATTTTTTATTTAACCGGTCGCGAAATAAACACCTGTGGAAAATTACAAAGTATTTCAATTTCATTTTTAAAATGACATTAAATGAAATTGAAAACTTACAGATACTTATCTGGGAAAATGCTCAACACTTATGCATAGTGAAATAAAATGATAAAAATTTTATCCTCTCATTTGGGTAGCTCCAAAAATGTTAGAAACAGAAGGTAGGTTAAGAAAAAAAAATATATATGTAAGGATGCGTGAATCTTCACTTTGGAGGGGGCGGTCACCAAAGACTTTTGACGATAGATTGGACGCCCTCGGGATAAGGATATAGAGCTACCCAGCCTAACAAAACAACGATAAATGCAAATTGAAAAATATTCCTAGATAATCTTCTAAGATAATAGTTTCGTAACTCTCCCCAATCTCCATTGCTGAGAAGGGGACTTATCACTTCGAATCAGTACTAAATCTCCCACACCTACTTGCGGCTGATCTTTAAACCACTTTGGTCGCATCTGCAACGTGTGCAAATACTCCTTTGACCACCTCTGCCAAAAGTGTTGAGTTATTTGCCGTACAAGTTGCCAGCGAGATAACCTACTGCGATTAAATTCTATCATGGTAGAATCTGGGGTGCTAAGGAGCGGTGCACCTATTAAAAAATGTCCTGGAGTCAAAGCTTCCAGCTCGTTTGGGTCATTTGAAAGTGCAGTTAGAGGCCGTGAGTTGAGAGTTGCTTCAACTCTGGCGAACACGGTTGAAAGCTCCTCAAACGTCAATGAACGTTCCCAAATTATCCTTCGCAATATATTCTTGGCAGCTTTCATGTTTGCCTCCCACAAACCTCCAAAATGTGGAGCAGCTGGTGGATTAAAATGCCAAGTAATAAGTCTACTCATAAGCATACCAGTGATATGATCCTCAAGAAAGGAATTGTGAAATTGTTTGTTTACTCCCATTAGATATCTACTGGCTCTAATAAAATTAGTTCCACAGTCAAAGTATACGTGAGCTCACAATCCACGCCGCGAAATAAATCGGTCGAGAGCAGCTATAAATGCATCAGTAGACAAGTTGGACACGACTTCTAGGTGACAGGCTTTGGTTGCAAAGCAAACAAATAAGCACAAGTAAGCTTTAGAAATTTTAGCATTTTTTCTAATGGATTCTTTGATATAAAAAGGACCACCAAAATCCACACCCGTATGATGAAATGGACGACTAGGTCGCACTCTGGGAGGTGGAAGATCACTCATTAGCGGGTACGTAGGGGTTGCTCGAAACTTGAAACAAACAATACATTTATAAATGCGCGTCCTGATTGCTTGTCTAGCAGATACAATCCAATAATTTTGCGAAAGCAAGTTCAAAAGAGTGGTGGAGCCTGCATGATTATACGCCCTATGATAATAATCTACGATTAGATTAGTCAAAGTAGAGTTTTTTGGAAGCAACAATGGGTGCTTCTTTGCGTAATTCAAACAGGAATTCTTTAACCTGCCGCCCACCCTGATACAACCATGAGAATCGATAAATGGAACTAATCTTTGAAGAGCGGTAGAACAAGGAAAACCTTGTTTTAGTTGTTTAATATCTGGTTCATATAAGAAGATTTGTGTTGCACGAACACACACAATCAAGGCTTCAGAAAGTTCTGATATACTCAATTTTCCTGTAGGAGCCTGTTTCCGTTTTGGGGTGAGATAGGCAATATATCGCAAACAATAAGCTATTACTCTCTGCAGTCGTGGCAAAGAAGAGAACCTATCAATAAAGGACAGATCCATATTTGTGGTGGTATGAAACGTCACAACAGGCCTACTAGATTTTAATTCGGGGATTTGGTCACTATCAATGTTCTCCAGAGTATTGAGCTCCCATTGCTCGNGATTGCCTTTTCGTTTCAAGAATTAGTTAACATGAATGGATGAATGGCTGAAAACAACCAGAACCAACTCTCTGTCCTAGTGATTACTCTAATGTATCGCTATTTGATTTCTCAAAGTTAGCACTTCTGTTGAAAAACAACCACGGCATCCACTTCCTCAAAAAGCTTCATACCAATGAATTTTACGTAAAACTTACGTCGGTAATCTGATCTCATCACGTGGAGTGAATCCAACCCAAGAGAATTCAGTATTGCCGTATCAGAACAGCACCGCTGAAATATCTAGCGTCATTAGTCTAATTAGACCCGCGTAAACTCTGCAACAATCCAGGTTGTGTACTCAACGATGACAAGAAAAGGTCTCCTTGTAGACGTAACTAAGTTGAAAATATTATTGCGACATCGAGAAAAAACTTTCAACAGGCTGAAACTTCACTAGAGCATTACGTGACTTTTTATTGTTGCCTTTAATTCAGAAGTTGCTGCTACCAAGTTTCACTGCCATGGTCAAAAATTTGTATTTTCTGTTGGCAGTAACTGAAAANGGCAACACACCACGACTTGCACAATCTGCGGGGTTACATGTTGTAGATACATGATTCCATGTTATTCCAACTGGAGAATCATTAATACGTACTACCCTATGGCATACAAATGTTTTGAGTTGATGCAGAGGCGTTTTAAGCCAAGATAATACCACGGTAGAGTCACTCCATGCATAGACAGAGGAGAGAGTAATACATTTAGATAATGATTCAAAGACATTTTCAATTAATTTTGTTAGCAAGACAGCACCAAGAAGTTCCAGCCTTGGAACAGAAACAGTTTTAATGGGTGCTACTCTTGTTCTAGCCATGAGTAAAGTTATGTGCCGTTGCTTGTCGTGTTTCCCGCTACGCAAATAAACAACGGCGGAATAGCCTTTTTCCGAAGCATCACCGAAACCCAACAAATGATAGTCTTTAATCACGCCGCCTGATACATTTTCACATACGAATCTTTTTAATTTGATCTCCGGCAAAGAAGGGAGTCGACTAACAAATTCATTCCAAGCTTTCAACAAGAAAGGTGGAATAAGGTCATCCCAACCTAAGTTAAGTTTCCATAATTCTTGCATGAAATACTTAGCTCAAAAACTGCAGGCGATATCCATCCTAATGGATCAAATAATTTTGCTATAGTTGAAAGAATACTTCTCTTGGTTGAAGAAGCTTTAGAGATACGAGAAATGTGATACGAGAATGTGTCTGAACTTGATGACCCATCAAACACTACTCGAACCTTAGTGGTACTACTGTAAGGTTTCACCACTGCATGATGAGGGATGTAGTATTTTCCCGATCCCCATTCAGCAAGTGGCATATGTCCAAGAGTATAATATTCCTTCAAGAAGGCTGTATACTCAGCATGAAGTTCAGGATCCTGCTTAAATTTACGTTCTAAATTCGTAAATCTTCTGATAGTTTGCATTTGTGAATCGCCCAACGACAGCGAGATATCAATCTTTTAAGAGCAACGGTACCACATAGCTTCCATCAGGATTTCGATAATGTAATGTCCTGAATTGTTGCTCAGCAAGTGTATCTTCAGGTGACATACTATGAATTGTAGGTAATTCCTCGATGCTCCAACATTTCTGTATGGATGTACTCAGGTCATTTTCAATTGATGTGAAACAAGTTATGACATTTGAATTTTGATTTGATCTTTTTGTTTCCATCGGACCTAAAAGAATATACCCGAAAACTGAAGGCCATGCACTAGGAAGACCTACTTGACGCAGTATAGGACCTTCTGTCATAATATCTGAATATAAATCAGCTCCAAGTAAGAAATCAATTGGCCCTGGCTTGAAAAAATTAGGATCCGCTAAATCCAACGAGGAAAAATTTTCACAAACTGAGTCAGGGATTGGAAAGGAAGGCTGATTAGAAGTTATTTTTGGAATGATGATGGCCGATACCTGTATTTCCTTGTTATTATTGCGTGCTTTAATTACAAATGAAGTAACTTGAGTAGTACACACAGGAGTACTTGATAAACCTAAGCAATTAAGGCTCATCCTTTTTCGAAACAGCCCTAATCTCTGTTGGCACTCGGTTGTTATAAAGCTAGCCTGCGATGCTGGATCAATTATCATCCTTATGGGCTCTAACGTTCCATGAGATGTCTTGACTAACGCCACAGCAGTGCCTAAGAGAACGGAAGCGTGCTTAGATTCAGACTCCGCCATGCAAGACATTGAGTTCACTACGGGAGTAGTTCTTTCGAAAGAGAGTCTAGCCTCCTCAGATACGTCTTTAGAAGCCCCATTGGTAGTTGGATGATTCGGTTCTTGATTAACTCCAGACCTCGACTTTGCACCTTGAGCAGAGTTTCCATTTACGCATAATAGTGAATGATGCCTGCGAGAGCAGTACCTACATCTGTATTTAGATTTACAGTCCGAAGACTTATGGACGCTTGCTAGACAGTTAAAACAAATGCCTTGAGATTTGATAAATTCCTTTCTCTTTTCCACATTAAATGCATTAAATTGCGGGCATTGATAAAGTCTATGTTGTGCCACGCAAAGCTGACATTTAATCCTGGTTTCACGTTCAAATTGAGACGTAGTAAGTAATGAAGTTTTTTGAGAAGTCCATTTAGTCCCAGAGGAATTTTTGACGAGATCAGACTTAATTTGCTTGCACCCAGATGTTCTTAAAATGTTGACATACCTATGCCCGAATTCTAATAGACGTACAATTTAGGGATAATCAACGTCATGGTTCTCGATTTCAAACTGCCTTTTTATAGATTTGTCCAAAGCCTTTGAGGCGATATAAAACAAAATAAATTCGGACAGATTAGGGATTTTCATCGCCTGCAAAGCATTTACATTTTCAGAGAAAATATCGAAAAAATTCTGCAAAGAATCAACCGAATCATTATTGACCCGTATATTGAGTAATTTCTCTAGATAATGAAAAGCAAGCAACCTTTTATTTTCGTATTGCTGAACTAATGTCTGCCAGGCAATTACGTAATTCTCTGAAATGATGGGTATACTAGAAACTAAAGCCAATGCCTGACCCTTTAGGCTCGATAAAAGATAATGATACTTTTCAATGTCAGATAAAGTTTTATTTGAGTCAATTAAGCTCGTAAATACATAAAAAACTGCTTAAAGTTAGCCAAATTGCCATCAAAAGACGGAATACTAATAGTCGGTAGACGCGTTGAGGGAGAGAAAGCAGGTTGTCCTTCCCGAACAGTTAAAGGGGATTCCTTCGTTAGTTGACTCGAGATAGCGTTGATTTTATGATAGTGGCATTCAATGCGTTCCTCTAGCTCGTTTTCAGACGCCTCCACGTCTAAATTCAAGTCAAATGCCAACTCACGTAATTCATTTGTCATCGAGACAAAAGATTTGAAATCTTCTTGCAAAGACGAAACACGACTTTAGAAAACTGATAATTCTTCACTTTGCGATAAAACCGTAGTTGACATTAAGTACAGTCGCTCGATTGTCCGAATGACTGAATCGCGTCTACTTTTCGTAATAGCATACTTCCGCTTCAATGCGCGGATAGTTCGTGAATTATTCACTAAACCATTTTCCTTTTTACTCTCGTTGTCGATAGGCATGATAACGTCAATTTAGAAAAACCCAACAAATTAACGAAAGTGAAAACTCGATACGTTAACAATTAACAATTGTAAGAGAAACCTTCACACAGAGATAGATTGACGAGTAATAAAGATAAACCAATCACCTGCAAACACAATGCAATGCATAGAAATAGAAACTGGAATGCTACATAAAATGCCTTTCCCAAGATAAGTAGGTAAGCCAAAAAAAAACGAAATTTACTCCTGGAGATAACAAATCCGAAATCCGGCCCGAAGGACCAAAAACAATGTTCTTTCTTTCTACCGCAATTAGCAAAAGGTGAGAGAAAAGAATAATGTTTAATTTAATACAAAATCAGTGGACTGTATTTTATAAGCTACTAGCTGAAGTGCCCGTTGATTCTCAACGGGGAAAATAGATGTCGGATTATATGTAGTATGCCTATTTGTACAAAAGAGAAAATAACATCTCGCATCATCTCGTAGTTTAGTCCAACGGGACAGGTTATCGAAAACAAAAATTTTCTAATCAAAGTTCGAGGCCGAAATCTACAATAAACAATAAGAATGTGAATCATTATGGAATTTCCCTCTTATTATTAACATGTCTCAAAGTAATGTGTAAGTTTGCAAGATTTTCAACTTCCGATTCTGGTAACTTTAATCGTATAATTGTCAAGAGTCCGAAATGATAAATAAAAAGTTACTCCTCCATCTCCACTAATTTATTACGGTGCTACGCATGTTTGTTGCCCCTGTAATTCATCACTACAAATTGTTCGTGACTGATATAATTAAAATCTCTGAAAATTTTCATCCTCTTCATATCGTCATTTACTTCTAAATGGGCCAAAATACAAATGCATTCTTATGGGAAAATGCCTGAACTCGGAATCAACAATCGCATTGGTCGTCAGGGGGACGGGTTGTTTACAACCTCAAAATTTCACAAAATATTCGCATATTTTATCTAAATTCTCGCAATATCGAAACGAAAGCTTTATTCTACGACAATAATAAGAATCTGTATTCAATTTCCCTTCTTTTGATACTTATTTTGACTTTATACGAATATTCCTTCTAATTTAATTTTGCAAAAGAAATAAAGTCTGTACCCGATAAAATCGAACTTTACATGTATTTCTTATGGAAATCTATCTGAACGATCTTGGTTCAAACCCAGCAAATTTTGCGAATGAAAAGTTGACAGTGCTTCCTTCCGGCTCACGGAGAACACGTATGCAAAGTTTGATGCAAATCGGACAAAGGGTGTGGACTCCAATCGTGAACAAACAAACACACAAACCCACAGAATTTCTGCTTTATATATATAGATAGATGACCATGAGCAACATGTGACTTACCAACAAAAAGAACAGCGTCCGTATGGTGAGAAGGTTCAAAAGCGTCTGGCTTCTAGAAAAGAATGCACTTACACACACAAAAAAAAGAAAGACACCCGATTGGACAAATCACAATGCCCTCTGTGGCCATAGACTATTACTGGCGCTAATTGGCGCGAATACAAAACATTATCTCTTGTACTTTAAATTCTTAAAATGTGTTTAAACTTTAAATTCTTTTGTATTTTTAATTATTTTTTATTTCGCAATAGTTAAAATTTTCTTAAATAAGAGAAGCACAGATTTGTATGATAGGACTATTTACAATAGTCAAATTTATGAAAAACATTTTTATAAGCATATTTTCTTTGCCTTAACTGCTGAAATTGTTAGTTTATGATACCTTTTGATTTCGTTGTGAAGTTGTCTGATTGTGCCCAAACTAAGCCGTTGAAAGTACCTCAAGTTTTTATAAGTATTTTAAGTATTTCTGATGGTTATTGGCTAGCGCAAAGAAGTATAGGCGTAATCAGGGTGCTCACAGCTTCTTGTTAGTGGAGATGCTGCTGGTTTTGCTAAGAAGAGGCATCAAGTCATTTTTTTGTTGTTGTGTCTTTGACTAAAGCAGTTTTGAAATGTTAATCCCAAGACAGTGCAGAGTGAGTGTTACTCCTAGGAACTAGCGTAATTTGACCTTGGGAATGTTGGTGTTGTTGAGTACAGTTGGTTACAGTGTTTATTTTCGAATTTGTTGAATTGAATGTAAGTGCTTCTGTTGGTATTCACCATAATATTTCATGTTTGGTTTACTCTTGAGAAAATAGGCAATGTTGTTTACTGTGTTATTAATACAACTTTCTGTTTTTAACGGCGTGAAGGTGAAGTTAAAATATTACCTAGATATTTGGATAACAGGTTTGGAAGTTTGCGGTTCAGAATACCACGTGTAATTGGCCAAGATAGGAGTTGATGAAGGAGTTGGACGTGACAGAGCTTTGCTCATTTTCTATAGACTCTGTTCTTTGAAGTTGAGTGAGTAATGTTTTGTTTCATTCCTGGTCTCTGAACTTTTTATTTGGAATGGAATCTTTTACTGGCGGTAAAGGTAGGAATCTTTAGGATGTTTGTATTTCATGTATTTTCTGCAATGGCTGTTTTATATTTTAATCGTATCTAATATATATTATAGTAGTTTTGGGTAGTTTGGTTTTTTAGTCTCCCTTAACTGAAACTAGGACCCCAAAGTTTATTAAACTCCCCTTTTATCCTCCTTTGACGAAAGGTTTGGATAGTATTTTCAAACAGAAGAAAATTAAGATCTGTTATGTCAGCGATCTTAATTTGAAGAATTTACTTGGCTCCACTAAAGATAAAGTCCCTCTTCTCCATAAGTCTGGCATTTATCAGATTACCTGCCCAGATTGCAACCTTAAATATATTGGCCAAACAAAAAGACGGGTGTTAATTAGATTCAACCAACATTTAGCTCACTTTAAAGCAGGCAGATACTCGAATTCTAGTGTAGCCAGTCATTTGCAAGAGCAGGCCCATAATATTTCGTTAGAAGACTTAAAGTTATTAATAAACATAAATTACGGTTTTAATGCTTGGGAGAATTTATATATTTACAAAAATCGTCACACCATCATGAATTCTAATTTAGACTTTGACAAGAGATTGTATTGTTTATTGGACTCCGCTGGTTGACTTTCTTTTGTTTCTCGACTGTCTCCACAGCCGAGACTGCTCCTTGTCAGTCACTATTATGCCTCTGAAGATGCACTCTGGGAGTGCGAAACGCGCGTTAGGCTCAACTATCCCTTTTTTGGTGATTTTCTGGATTTTGTGACTTCTGTTATGTTAGGAGTGGAGAAAGTTTAAAGATGAGGCAATCGTGCCAAATGTTGTCAAATGCCATTCCCATATCAACGGAGACATCGTGCAGTTTTTTAGCCATGATTAATCTCTTGTGCGATGGCATCAGATAGGAAGAATACTTGAAGGTATATTGAGTGCCGTTCATTGAAGTCCATTTGCTCATCAATAATAATTTTTCTTCATCTAAAATAATTTTGTGTTTTAGATTCTTTTAATTCTGTATAGGGTAGAAATATTTTTTTAGAGGGTGGTAAGGAGGGAAATAGGTATGTTGTTTTGAGGAAGGGTAGAATTTTTATTAGGCTTGGGAAAGAGGACTACCAGTCCTAGTTTCTATGGAGAATGAAAATGAGAGGAGAGGACGCAGAAATTAAATATGTTAGGAGAAAGAAAAGGTGTTCGCCCAAGTGACCGCGGAGAGCCTCTGGACCCGAAGGAAGGAAGCCAATGGATGTAAAGGGTGCCGACGAAGTACTTCGGGGTACTAAAAGCGGAAATGCGCAATTGCCACGAGAAAGTTGCAGGGAGGGAGGCACATTTTGCGACGCCATGTTTACTGTGTACCTACCACCTCGGAGAAAACGCAAAAAAGGAACGTATGTACGTCCCTAGGCCGCAACTAGTCTTTGTTGGGAGTAGCATTTTTGGCAAATTCGGACTTCGATCCCGAGAATCGTGGAGTCGATACACCTCAGGCTCTCAGGAGTTCTACCTCTAGTGTCGTAGCGTCACTATACCAACCCGTGCTTGGAGAAGGTCAACCGAAACGGCGATACTGAACCAGTCAGTTTTTACGACCAACATCCGAGGAGTCACTCCACCGACCCCGGACCCCATGCAACTAAGAAGTCCCCACTTCGACCACGGAGGAGTCACTTCCCCGACCCCAGGCCGCAATCACCGCGAATCGAGCCACAGATAACTGGTAATTAAAAGTTGTTAATTTAATCAAGTATTCTTGTTTTAACGTAAACGCAGACGCCACTGCGACTATTCTAACGTAACTCTAATGTCAATATGACACTAAGCATGCCGCTTTACAGGTTTTGAGATTTTTAACGAAAGTTTTAATTTCGTTTTGCTGTATATATTGCGGTTCTGAGATAGATGAATAATCAATAGAAGTGCAGTGTGAGATGAGTCTTTTTTTTAAGGCTTAGCAGATGGCAAAACATAAATTGTTGAAGGCGGTTTGCTAATCTTGCTTTTTTGCTGGTAGATTAGGTCTAGAAGTAAGTATAATTATTTTCCAAAGACTGCGATTTTCAAAGTTGAGAGAATCAATTGTCTTCTTCCATTCTCATTCTCTGAGGATTTTGATTTCTCTTCCAAAATTTCTATCGAAGTCGATGTGTAGGTGCTTGTTTATTGAATTTTTGTGAGAAATAGTCTTCTATGTCTCTTAGTTTGATTAAGTGTAAAATCTGGATAGAAAGTTTAAGGTTACATTGTAATTGTTTAAGAAGTTTTTGTTGTATTTGCCAAGAAGAATAAGTCAGTGTTGAGTTTGATTTGGGTATTGATGTTTTTGTTGTGGTGTTGCGTAATAGTGGAATGAGTTTTATATTGTATTGATAGAATCTTTCCCATTTAGAGGAGATGTCAGTGTGTGAGGTATGTAAATTAGGAGTGCAATTGATTTAAAAAGAAATGGGAGATGATTGAATTGAAATTCAAAGATGACTGACCGATTGATTAGCTTGTTATAATTATGAAAGATGATGATGCGAAGAATGTAAGAAGTTTGATGTTTGATGAATTTGTTTAGACTGATTAGGTGAATGAATGGGGCTGTTCTGCGAAGGAAGATTAAGATTACCAATATTTTTTTACCACTAAATGGCCTTTAAGATTAGTGATATGCTAGTCCCATGAATGATTTTTACAGTTCCTGTTACCAAAGAGTAATTTTTTTATTAGGTAAAGTTAAAATAATATTAAGTTCTTTGACAAGTTATTCATGGTTACAATTAACCCTGGGTAACACATATTAAAAATTAATAGTTTCATTTGAATAATTATATATATAATAAAATTCGTCATTATTACTTGATTTTCTTCCTCGCTTATTCCATGATATTTTTACGATATTTATAAGAAATCAGATGTGAGATTCTCTATGATTTTTTAAAGTTTTGTCTATGTCTATGTGTATACCCTGCTAGCCACCTTTCGGCGTGTGGCAGGGGGTGCATGCACCAAGACTCTATTTACCTAGTCGATTACTTTCGCGTATCGTTCGCGGAAAAAACGAATTCTTGAATCGGTTCGTTTTCGCATCTATTTCTCTTATTTTCCTCGCTGTATCGGAGCGGCCTATATAGCAGGGAGGGCGCATTATGTCCGCGACGTCTTCCGAGAACGTGGTTTCTCTGAACTTATTTAATAAATTTATCCTTAGTGTTAATCTTCTTTTTTCTAATGATTCCCATCCCGCGTTCTTGAGCATCTCAGTAACGCTTACTGATTTATCATAGCAATTCTTCACGAAACGTATCGCTTTTCGTTGCACCTTTTCTATTTCTCGAATACAGCACTTGTCGGCTGGGTCCCATATACTACATGCATACTCAAGGTGAGGCCTGACTAACGCGAAGTAACAACGCTCGCGGACTTTTTCTTCGCTTCTTCCGACTATTCTCTTAACAAAACCGAGTTTCTTAAAAGCCTTTCCACATATGTTATGGATGTGGGCACTCCATGATAAGTTATTAGTAAGGGTCACTCCTAGATATTTCACCGATTCTTCCGTTATTAAGTTTTTCCCTTGGAGGCTATACGAGTAATCTTTAGTTATCGATTTTCTTTCAAAGAAGTTAATTACTGAACATTTATCTACATTTAGCTCCAATTGCCAATCATCGCACCATTTTGAAATTTTATTTAAGTCATTCGAAAGGATCAATCTATCCTCTTCTCTCTCAATCTCTCTGTAAATTACCGTATCGTCCGCAAATATCCTAACTTTACTATCGATTATTTTGCTAAGATCGTTGATATATATTAAAAACAGTATCGGCCCGATTACGCTTCCCTGCGGGACGCCTGAGGTTACCTTAACTAGGTTGGAGCTAATTCCATCAAGTACTACGCGTTGCTCTCTGTCGGAGAGGAAGTCTTTTATCCACTCTATTACTTCTGCATTGATGCCCGCAAGTTTTAATTTGTACAATAATTTTTGATGGGGGACCTTGTCGAATGCTTTCCGAAAATCTAAAAATATCGCATCGACTTGCTTTTTATTTTCCGCAGATTTCAGGACATCGTGGACTAAGTTTTGGGTCTGAATTAGGGAGCAGCAGATAATTCCTGCCATCTCCGTACAGCTGCATAAAGCTAAATGTTTTAACATGCGCTATATTAGTGTTTTGAAGGGTATAATAATTAATAGCGGTATATTTAAAGAATTTAAGCTGGGACGCAGGAAACATCCCGTCAAGTAGGGAAAATTCCGCCAAAATCGGGACACCTGGCAACCCTACTTAGTCTAAGATCAAATTCCTTGCATCACTCCAGGTGAGAAGATAAGATAACAGACGGAAGCTTTTCGAAAAATTCATCGGTTCAGAACTTTTGAATATGTCCGGTTAAAGTAGCTTGATGATGGCAATTAAAAGTTTGAAACGGTCGTGTTGGCAAAAAACTGTGGAAAAAGTACTTTTCTTACTCCTCTTTTTTATTGTGAATTATTTCCTCTCTACGACGCATTCTTCCGTGAATTTTACATCTATGGCTTATTAGGCATCCTTAGACCCTCGTATACTCATAACTTGTATGGGGACTGTCCTTGCTTAACTTTGCTTTAACTAAAGAACTTAAGCCTGGAGAGTCGTCGTGATCCGTAGCCTCAGCTGGCATTAAACGCGCAAACCGCCCTGGCCGTTGATACTTCCACTTCTCCGTCAACCCAATTAAAGCGCCTTTCCTTACCTCCAGTCGCCGTCGCATGGGGAAAACAATTTCCTCCAAAAGCTCTACGCAATCCGTTTACTGCTTCCTGTTGACCCCATTCTTGTTAGCCATAGGCTTACTGAACCTGTAAAACGTGCAATTGAACCACTTATCCATTCAACCGATGTTCAAGTGTCTCAGGAAAGGTACACAAACCCCTCAGTCCTAACTTCTGAACTTCTTTCGTCAAATACGTTGTTTTTTAATCTAATTGTCCATATTTTTGTGTGGGGTATAATTCTTTGTACCTTCTTCCTCTTTTGATTATAATGGCAGTAAAGAATAATAATGTGAGAATTAATCGCACAACTGTTGTCTAAGACATGGATGGTGAATTTATTATTTTTGGTAATGTAGCACATATCATTTAGCCACGCATGACACTAGTTAGCCTAATTTAAACCATCAGGTTGTACTTGAGTCTCGTTTGCTTGAAATCAAACTCACCTAATCTAATATCGAAACTTTCTGTTAGAAAACGAATTTATCTACTTTAGGTCAATTCGTTTTCGCTTTAGGAAGATGCCACTGATGGTTGAGTTAAATTCTCAGGGGAGTACTCCGTTAACCATCAAAGAGAGTCTTGTCCTATGAGCATTTCGCTATCGATGGTAGCCTCTTGAGACAAAACGTAACAGAATGAGCAGAGGGACTAGCCAAAGTCAAGGCGGGAGAAAACAGTTGAGTATCGAAATCTAAAAGTCTGTAGAGAGTGTTATTAAAATCGATATAGGAATGTATGAGAGCATTTTTATTCTTATAAATAAATAAATTCTCCCAAGCATTGAGACCATTATTGGAGCAGTGGATTAGTTTTAAGTTGTCGACAATGATAATGTGGATAAATTCCACAATATGTTTGGCAAGACTGGAATGGGAAAATCTACTGGTACAGACTGTCCGATGTATTTTAAATAATAATTAACAAAATATTAAATGAATTATTTCATAGATGCCGGATCTGTGTAACGTGATGGTCTATGGTACAACTTAGTAAATTCTTAGTATTACAGCTGTTAGAAAAGGATACGATCGTGTTTTTTCGTTTGAAAATATTTATTAAACCCTTCGTGATTGAAAAATGTTAACTTAAACCATAATGCTAAATTTGTTTCTTTCGATGTCTGTGATTTGTTTACAAATGTACCAGTGAGTGAAGTGAAAAACATCATCAAAGACCAACTCCATAGTGCAAAGATGGACAGTGTTGTTATACAAGACTATTTAAAATTAATTGATACCTGCACCAAACAAAATTTTTTTAAATTTAAGGAAGTGTTTTATAGACAAAACGAAGGTCTCGCCATGGGATCTCCGTTATCCCCTTTACTGGCCAACATTTTTATGAATACCCTTGAAACTAAATTGTTTAATTCTGATTGTAAATATATAAAATATGTTCAGTGTTGGTACAGATATGTGGACGACATTCTATGCATTTGGAATGGTACGGAAAGACAACTTTCAGGATTTCATTCTTACCTGAATACCATCCATCCTTCTATCAAGTTTACGGTTGAATTGGAAAATAACCATTGTTTAAATTTTCTGGACCTCTCCCTCCATCGTTTAAATAATAATGTAACCTTCTCCATTTTCCGCAAGCCCACTTATACTGACCACACCATCCCTGCCTCCTCTAACCATCACCCTGCCCAAAAACATTCCTCATTCCATGCCCTTATCCACCGTCTAACCCATATTCCAATGGCTGAATCGGATTTTAATAATGAACTCGCAACCATTAAATATATTGCAGGAAAGAATGGTTATGATCCTAAACTAATAGATAAACTTTTGTCCAAAAAACTGAGGAAATTATCAATTGAGAGAATTTTTGCCCAATCCGCATCCCAGCTTGAAAATCCACCCAAATGGTACAGTTTCAATTTTATTGACATGTGTTCTTTAAAAATTACCAATGCCCTCCCAAAAGAATCGATTAAGCCAGCGTATTACAATAATAACAACCTTCGCTCATTTTTTGTGAACAACAAAGATACAATCAATAAGGAAATGAAATCTGGAATTTACAAATTAAAATGTAACGATTGCGATGCCGTGTATTTGGGACAAAGTGGACGGAACTTTCAGATCCGTGCTAAAGAACACTTTAAATCTTTTCTAACCAATTCCTCAGCCTCCCACTTTGCCCAACATCTAAACCTTTTTCACCATTCCTCCTCCTTTATTCCTGAGATCCTACACATCCTTCGTAAAGGTCATAAGATGAATTTCCTGGAACACAGGGAAATTTGGGTTTCAAAAATTGCTTCCGAGAACGTTGTAAATGAAATTATTCCTGTGCCCCATTCCCCTTTACTCCTTTGTACCCTTCCGAAAAACTCTCTCCCAGATAAGAAATACCTTTACCCCCCGGATAGCTCCCTTGCCCCTAACGCTACCTCCTAACCCTTAGTACCTTTCCCCTCTCCCTCCTCTACCCACTCCCCTCTACCCCCTCCACCTTTTTGTTTCTTCTATATATATTGTCTTACTTGTAACTTCTTGTCACCTGATGATGGCCATTCCTGGCCGAAACCGGTCGTATGTGTTTTGTTAATATACGGTGGAAAAAAGTATTTGTCAATCTTATTTCTTTGATTTCCCTTCGTGAGGTTTGAGTATTTTCAGGGCAACTTGATATAACGTTTTGCAGACAGATCAAAAGTTGGAGAAAGGGTGGAACGATTTCTCTTAAGTTTCTTAAATTAATGTCTTTTGACCAATGTGTGAATAAGCGAAAGATCGAAACCCAGGTGTGATGCAGTGCCTGAAATAAAGCTTAACTCCTTAAAAACCTGATATTATCTGGAGGTATGCTTATCAGTCTATGAACTGGATGGAGATTATAGAAGGCAGCCTATGGGACCTGCGGGGAAAAGAAGAGTTCGGAATAAAATTATTAGAAGAGGTGGGTTTTCTATAAATGTCAGAATGAACCCCTTCACTATTCCTGATTACTAAAACGTCCAAAATAGGTGGACAATTGTTGCGTTCTAGTTCGAAAGTGAATTTTATAAAAGGGAACAGCCCGTATAACATTTCTAAAACCGATTCTATGCTCAAGGTCAAAAACTGTAAATATATCGTCAACGTATCTGTGCCATGTTTGAGGAAAGTATTCAAAATACTGCATAAAAATATTAGCTATAAAAGGGGATAAGGAGTTTCCCATAGCAGCACAGTGATTTTGAGAAGAGCCACAATCGTTTGATAAAGAAATTGCAGACATATGCCAAACGATATTGAGGCGATCTCATCAGAATTGAACAAACTATACTTCTACAGATGATCATGTACTCCAGTCGAGAATAACTGTTGGAAAGATTTTAACATACAGCAACACAACCTAACCCAGCCGTGTTCAAAACGTGTTTAAAATACTCCCGCTTCATACTCGGTTTCTCTCGGTTCCCTCTCCTATCACAAAACTTGACAGAAATAACGGGTAAGACGCTCTGATAACCGCAAATATGGCGCGTTTCTTCCATTCTCTGGTGCATCGCAACCCACTGCAGCCAATCTTCCTCTTCAGCTAATAGACCATAATTTGCTAACATTATCTGTATCGCCTTCCCCTCTATCCTCAGAACAGAAAGCTAGATCAAAAAGTCGCTTGATGGTGTTTTCTTTCGTCATAATTTCAAAATGTAAACAAATCAAATTAACTATAATGGCAACCAGTCTGGGGTGGATCGTGCTCGCTCTGTTAATAATTCGTCATTATTCTTTAATCGTCCATCTGGTAAAAATTGCTTCATTGTGGAGTGAAAGATGACCACAATGAATTAACAAAGGAAAATAGTCTCTTGTGTTAATAGTTAATAGTTCACTGACTCTTTAGTGTGGCAAACAAACTGTGGAAAATAAAGCAAACAAAAGAAGAACCATTTCGTTTTCAGATGTAAATCATATTCTGAAAGAATCAAGCAACCCTTTCCTTAGTTCGATAAAGAAATAAAACGTTATCATCTCTCGGTTATAACGCTATCCCGCTTATAACGCGATATTTAATCAGACCCCTGAAAAGCATCTTCACTGGGTTTCACCAGATTTCGTTTTTTTTTTGTTTGGACAATTTTTTTTTCAGAACTGAGAATTTCTTGGCCATTCCCGAAAATACAGTCCGAGATGAGTAATTGTTATTTACTTTACTTTAGTAATTGTTAATAGTACCTAATTCTATGCTAATAAATTACAGCATATTTTACACTAATTATACTTCTGTTTCAAAATATTTATAATTATGACTGAAAAAAACTTCCTTCATAAATTTAATTATGTTCAAAATTATTCTAAATTTCCAAGGAGAAACGGACATGAAAATAGTCTGACGTAACCGGGACTCGAACCCGGGTCTCCCAATTGCCGGTCGGTTGCTCTATCCATTGAGCTATTCCACCAGAACATTGAGGGGACCTTGCTACATCCTTCCCCTTACCACCACATGGATGTCCTCACATGTGGTTGTATTATAAGTTGAGTCTATCAGGGGCTCTGCGCCTTCTACCTTGTCGCATGGTAGCATATGGCTCATTCGGCAGTTCCTGTCTCCTGGGCCGTTCTATTCTTCTCAAAGGAAGGACTGGTGCAGGAAGCCCCTAAGAAGTCTTCACAAATGGCAATAATGCAGATGAGTGGTATACACCAAGAGGGACAAAAGGGTCACCTGCAGTTGCCATCTGAAATGATGTAGGAGAGTTCTGGGAAATGATCAAATATGGACCATCCCTCCTTCGAGCAAACATGCTCGCAAAACCCCATTTTGGCTCTGCTGAGGGCATGCACATTCACTAAAACCTTGAGTTGAGGACCTGTCTGTCTGGTCTTGTCAGAGTACTGCTTCCGGCTATCCTGTTGAACCTCATTCCTTTCCTTTGCCATTCTTAGGTTGACGGTTAATCGCCTCAAATACGGGGTGAATTTAGGAATGAATGGTGGTTCGTCCACGATAACCCACAAGTCATGCTGCACATCATCTGGTGTGCGTAGCTCTCTACCAAATGTCAGGTATGCTGGGGAATACCCCGTGGACTGGCAAGTGCTGGATTTCATTGCAAATCTTATGCTGGATAAGTGGTCCTTCCAGCAGTGATGCTCATCTGCCGCAAGTATGGCTAGCTGAACCTTGAGGTCTCTATTCCTCCTTTCCGCAGGATTTGTCTCTCGGTGATGAAGTTAGGTTAGATTCTGCTTGAACCCCAAGTAATGAGCTAATTTCTGCATTACTGCACTCACGAATTGAGGTCCATTGTCACTGATGACACGTCTTGGGGTTCCATACCGAAGTACCACTTCTTCCATGAGGCACTTGGCACATGCTTCAGCAATGGCTTCCATCAGATGGAAAAGTTCAATCCACCGTGTGGCATTGTCCTGCTCTGCTGAAATCCATCGGTAAACCTCCACAGTGTCAGGCTGTGAACCAAAGAGGTCCATGGACAACACCTCAAACCTCTGATTCTAGACGGAAGTCTGTAGGAGTCCACTGGGCTTCACGTTATCTGGCTTGTAGCACTGACATTCCAGACATCCTTTCACATATTCCCTTATTTGCCTGCGCATCCCCAACCAGTAGTACCGTGATGATATCTTCTGGGTGGTCTTCTCTGATCCATATTGCCCTACCATTGGGGAGTCATGGTATTCGTGAAGGATTCGTGGAATCTGTGTCCTCGGGACCACTTGTTGAGCCTCCTCTTCTCCCTCTGGAGAGTATCGGTATAATACGCCATTCATCATGAGATACCCTCTATCTGTCCAGGTTGAAAAGCCAATTGGGTCATCTCTCTTCTCAAAGGCTTCAATTTTTTTCTGCAAATCAGGATCCTCCATCTGCTCCCTATGGATGCTGATCATCTGCTCTCTTGGTAGATCCACAGTAACCAGACAAACATTTGAGGACTCAGGAAAAGGGGGTCGTGACAGGGGATCTGCAACTGCATTGCATCGCCCTGGTGCATACTCAACATGCAGATCATAATCCTGGAGCAACAATGCCTACCTGGCCAATCTTCCACTAGGGGATTTGAGTGACATCTACCAGCGAAGGGGCTGATGGTCACTGATGACTATTACTGTGGCTCCCTCAAGATACCCTCTGAATTTATTCACAGCCCACACAACAGCCAGAGCTTCCCTTTCTGTAGTACTGTAGTTTCGCTCTGCAGATGTAAGTAGCCTGCTGGCATATTCTACAGGTCGTTGGTCAGGAACCTCCCCATGAAGCAGAGCTGCTCCTAGTGCATATGAACTGGCATTAGTTCGCTGTACATACGGCTGCTGGTGATCGGTCTGCCTTAGAATGGGTGCAGAGGTAAGGAGCTGCTTTATTGTATGGAATGCCTCCCCCTGCTCTGCACCCCACCTCCATCTGCTTCTTCCTTAGGTCAGTCAGTGGACGAGCCACCATGGAGTCATTTGGCACTAACCTCCTAAACCAAGAAGTCGTCTGAAGGAAGGTCATCAACTGCTTCACATTTTGCGGGGCTGTCATCCCTACAATGGCCGCTACTTTGTCTTCGTCAGGGTGTATCCCTTCGGCTGTGATTCGGTGACCAAGGTATTTCACTTCCGGACGAAGGTACATTTGGAACGTTTTACGGTGAGTCCAAATTGCCGCAATCGCTCGAAGACAAGCTTCAGGTCCGTTAAATGGTCCTCTAAAGAAGATGACATAACTATTAGGTCGTCTAAATAAGCCAGCACCAAGATATCGCTGAGTCCACCGCGAAATCGGTCCATCAAGCGCTGGAACGTTGCCGGTGCATTGCGAAGACCGAAGGGCATTCGCTTAAACCGATAATGACCGAGTGGACAGATGAATGCTGTTTTATCTCTATCCTCCTCATTCACCGGTACCTGCCAATATCCGGATCTCAGATCTATGGTTGACATGCATCTCGTCTGCTATGCTGAGTGTAGTAAATCATCAATCCGCGGCATCGGATACCTGTCTGGTATCGTGATACTATTGAGGCGTCTGTAGTCCATACACATCCTTTTTGGGTACCAAGACCACAGGTGCGGCATATGGAGAATCACATTCTTCGATTACCCCATCAGCAAGCATCTCCTCAATCTCTCCTTCGAGAATTTGCTTTTTTGCGGGGGACATGCGGTACGGAGGAACAGAAACTGGCGTCTCTTCCGTCAGTCGGATCGCACGTTCGGCGAAGGGAGTTGCCTCATTACGTGGCCGGAATACGTCTTTGTACTACTTGAGGATGGCTGCAAGCCTCTCTGTCCCCTGCTCACTGAGGCTGTGCCCTTTGTCGTCCCCAAGATATGTCACTCCCACGGCTTGGATCGGAGCGCCCAAAACAGTATCTTCCTCTGCAAGCAATGGGTGGCAAATAGCTCCATCATCCTCGAAATGCCACTGATGCCATCCGAAGTCACCACACCACACCGAAGCACCATGCCTGCCTCACGAATTAAATCCATTCCCAACAGCGTCCTACTTTTCCCATGAGATGGGATGGCAATTAAGTTCGTTCGGATGACTCGATGGGATAGTCCAATATCTACGATAAATGATTTACCGTTGTCCATCACATCTCCTGCAAACAACATTTTTTTACCATCAGTATCGGGCGGGAGATGTCGTCATCCCCTCGAATCTGTATATGCGAGAAGGAGACGGGCCGCGATGCTTGCTGTATCACTTTCCTAGGGGAAAAGTTCCGGCAATTGCTTCTGATGTAACCATGAGAACCGTATCCAAAACAAGCAGGTTGGTGCCGTTGAGTGGAATCCGTTGGGGGCACGTCGTTGTTGACGTCCGTCGTCTTCTTGGTCGCCCTTCCCTTCCGACACTCTTCGACGCTGTTCCCAAAATCACTGCAGAAGGAGCAGCGGGGACGTTTCCCTCCGGTAGGACCACTGTTGACGGGTGCTCTCTGAATTATCATGTCTCTCGTTATCTCCCTTTGGGATAACTCAACATCCCGGCATCGGTGTAGCAACGTCGCGAAGGAGTCTGGTTCACTTGGGGTAATCCTCTTCCGCAGTTTCATTACCTCAAGAAACGCATCAAGATCATCTGCGGCACCGCCACAAAATCGCGCCGTACACTTCGCGAAGTTGCCGCCAGTCACGGGTGGAGTGCAGGAATTTGGCTCTGCACTTCGAGGAGATAAACTGACCTGCGCCAACAACAACTGAAATTGTTCATTGGTTAACGTAATATTAGCCATATCTTTAGCTGCGTAGTCCTTCGAACGAGACTTAGGCATAGGACGGAGTTTGTGCGCGCACTCGAGATGCCATCGCTAAGAGCGTGGTTTAGGAGAGGTCAATGACCCCGTAGGCTAAACACGATTCCTTACAGCAACGTTCACGTAAATATCTCAGCAACACTCACAAATGAGCACTCGCACTGTGGAAGACACGACCGAACAAGGACAGCTTATTAGTATTTAACTAATTCATAAAGATATTTGGTATTATTATGTCTATTAAAATATATACGTTATTGTAACCACTTTATTTAATTTCTAACCTCAGTGATAAAAGAGAAATTTTTAGTTTTCTTTTCAATTGAATAGAAATCGTGAAGTTATACTTGTTAGCCCTAAACATCACGTCGAAATACTAAGAATATTAAACCACACAGAGAACGTTAAATTCCTGGTTAGATTAAAGTGGGAACAATTTCAGAATTGATTTTCCGCAATTTGCATACTTTCCTAAATTTGATGACTCACCTACCAGGGTATTCTTTTGTAAGTGTAATTTTGAGAATTCAAGATGAGCAAATTATACATTTAGTATTTCTGCTTCAGTGGTCATTTCCGTCGAGTGCAAATAGGAGAAGCACTGCGCAATAACAGTCGAAGTACTGAATTTGCCACACAATTGCCATTTTACGTACCAACCTTAAGTTTCAATTCTGAATTCCCAGACNGGGTTAATATGGAAAAAAAAATTAAAAAGAGAAGGAGAACGGTTCAAGAAACCATGGAGGTTATCTTTCGTTTGGTTTCAATGATCGGAGAGAAGAGATGGAAATTCAGAAAAAAATTAAGGTTTACATAAAATAATATAAACAAAGAAAATATAAATACAGAAAGAAACGAAGGTTTATGTAAGAAAAGAAAGTTTCATGTAGTTGAAGAAAAGTGAGAACAAAGAGTTAATTTCAGAAAAACTTCAAAGAAGTCAAAAAATGAGAAACCCTTTGTATAAAAATTAAAGAAAAATTTATAATAAAATATACTGTTTTGTTGATCGTAAGAAATCATGGGTTAATCGATTGATGAACAGCAAAAACATAAATATATCTCGATCTGCAACATATATCGATTTTTGTGGATGTAACAATGAAAACTCTATTAAAGTATTTTTCCTTGTGTAAAACATCGCTCAAGAAGTTCTTTAAAATTTTCTGATATATTACTGCAACGGGTATGCAGACAGGATAAAACAACATAACTCTTCTCAAGGAAATTTCTGAGTGCTTTTTTGGTTAACTAATTGACTAACTAATAATAACTAATAGAAAAGATCCGCCGCTTGCGATTGATTTTGTCTTTGAAACGGAAATTAGAATTCCACATTTCCATTGCACCTCACGGAGTTCCATTTATAGCTCTTCTCATTCTATTCTACTTTTTCCTGCTCACCCTCATCAACTGGGAATTCGTTGTTTTACGCTTAAGGAAGTATAGTCTCATCTCTTATGTGGCCAGAGGAGTTACAAGGTAGGGCAAGAGAAGGGCAAAGAGGAAGATTAAAGATACGCTCCTAATTTAAGATTGCTGGAAAAGAGGGAAGAAACGGAAGATAAAGGCAGAGACTGATGATGGAGGTGGAGAAAGTAAAAGTAGATGTACTTCTGACTGTAAATATAAGAGTGGAGAGACGGATTCAAATTAGAAAAAAAAGCCTTGCGAGAATCAGGAAAAATATTGGAGAAAATTCGACCCTAAACCCGACAACTATAAAATATACTCTCCATTCCCTCTCACTTTTCTCGTCGCATTTTTCTTTCTTTCTTGTCCTTCATCGATGAATCTTTTCGCTAAATTCGTGAATTACTCACGTAAAAGTTTTTCAAGCTGTGTATTTATTTATTTACAAATTTCTTCCGCGGTTAGACATAATTTGGTGGCTGCTTAATTACATAATATTAAATCTTTAATAATAAAAACAGTACAAAATAGATAATTGCTACTACATGTCAAACCCTTTATATTATATTGAAGTTAAATTAAAATAACATTCACAATTTACATTTCTATATCTTAATAAATTCTGCATCGTTTTCTATGCTCTTATGTATTCTTAGGTAAGTGTATGAAGACTTCTTCAAGCAAACCGTTCTCAACAAACCCTGTCCTCAGCTTGTTCAAACAAATTCTTTAATCCCTCTATTTATGAACGAATACCTGGCTAAATCTGATTTTTATTTTCTCAGCTTTAACTTCTGCTTATGAACCTCTCGAGCAATATAAAACGGTTCTTCTATACAAGCCTTCTATACCAGTCGATTTACCCTCCGTCTTTTTTCTAATGATTCCTAATTGAGAATTTCTAGCATTTCTGTTACGCTACCTCTTTCTTATGTTTCCGTAATACATATATCGCAGCTTTTCATTGCATTTTTTCGAAAGTAAGTTAAACGCTAACGGTTAAGGTAAGGAGATCTTATGTCTGTCTGACTCTGGTCAATTTTGGAATATTGGCGTCCACCCAGACTCTCTGACAGCTAACCGAACCCGTGGAAATCACAAGGCGCCAGATTATCCTCTGGATGCTGCTCCAATCCAAATCTGTAAAGCACAGTCTCAGTTGAGCGTACTTGTGAGGTGTGGCACTGTCGTACAAAAGGATAGTGTTTACATTTGTGTTTGTCTATCTTTAACTTTCCAATTCATTCCAACATCTCCAATTTTTAAGAGCTTCGTTTAGAGCCCTCAAGGACGTGAGATAGTAATCAGCATTAATGGTTGCGCCATTCTGCAAGAATTCCAAATAAAAAACTCCCTCGCAGTTGAGGAGGAAAGTATCCATGACCATTGCAGCTCGAACAAGGCAGATCAAGATTACTTTCTTTCTAAAAGAATTTCTAGTTACAGTAGGTAATTCTGATACTTTGCTGAAAGAGCGCCTTTCTCAGTGTCTACTTATTCTATGAATTTTCGGCACGAGAATTTACGTGAAACCTTATTGCGTAATTCCTAATTCGTCACGTTGCTAACTGACGTCCCGTAAAGCTTTTCCCCTCAGCGTTTATCCAAATCGCACGCATCGCTGCAAGGAATGCAAGCTGCAAGGTGCTCTTTCGAGCAAATCCACTCTCAACTGCGCGATGAGATAATTCCCTCGATACTGAGATTAGTACTCATGTCCCTTGTGTCGATAAATCTCATGATTTCTCATGCATCAACGACGGAATTTGTTTATCATATCTTTCGCAAAGCATGGCATTGAATCGAAGCATCTTCAATGGTGTGGACTATAGTAGAATGATCTGGAATCATATTCTACATTTCATGAGTTTCTCAACGAATTCCATAGCGAAATGTAGTTACAGAAAGTATCGTTTTATCTATCTTGTATCTTCATCCCTCCGTAGCTTTCAATTTTTCACTTACGTCAAACGGTTGTTTTCCAAAGATCTGAATGCCATTTTTTCATCGAGATCAATTTTCTTGCTTTGCGAAAATTCATCCTCTAAATCTTTGATGAGAGATTATCTTAATCTCCAGGACGTCTATTTCGGAACGGATATGATGTTGATCAAGAGCGCTCTCTTGATGAAGATCAAGAGATCTCTGACCGAAAATAAGAGTTAAATTTTGCTCGAAATCTGTGTCGAAGAGGTAAATACTGGAATATCCAAATTCAGTTTCTATAGAAAGAAATACCGATTAAATAACGCAGGAACTTTTGCCTGCAGATTAAATATCAGTAAGTGGTCATATTTGCAACAGAATTTGATGTAATAATCCCTTACAGGATAAACATATTATATGAATCATTTATTCTCCGTATTCCTCTATACCTCACTATCCTTCGCATGCATATTTCGCTTAAGACGTGCATGTACCTTTAGCACCAGACTCCATTTTAGTTATCCTGATTCCATTTATTCCTTCTATTAGTGTGTAGCAAAGTAGAACAAACCCTTTACGCTGTATATGCAGCCTTCATTTTAATTCATGTACCATACCGTATTCCCTTGCTGCATTCTTATGCCTCTGTGACTTACCATCCATTCCTCTTCTCTGCTCAAGTGCACATCGACATCAACCGTTTCCATATTCTCGCAATTTAACAATAATACGAAAATGACATTCAATGAAAATAATAAGGAATAATAGTATTGAAAAAATATATCTCGATCTGCAACATATATCGATTTTTGTGGATGTAACAATGAAAACTCTTTTATGAAGATAAAAATACCACTGCGTAACTTCTCTGAGCAAGCTTCCTCAATCGACGATGAATTTAGATTTGGTGAAAATTACGAACCTTTTCGACTAGTAAACATTGTGTCCGAAAATATGATACCTCTCTCCCATTCCTTCTCATAGAGGAATCTTCTTTGATTTTTCTTACTTTATATTGCCAGGTATTCTGTAGTCCCCAAAGAATAATGTGACTATAGTCAGAATAAACCCGAATGCTTATGAACCGTGAACGGAGCAAGATTTCCCGTGTCACCTATATTTGGACAAGGTCAATTGTGCGCGATTAAACTTCTCGCCAGATACATTGAACTCATGTCTACACATCAGTCAAATTCACTTTCGTGTTAGATTTCCTCTTTTTATGGTCCCTCTGAATTTTTGAAGCAGCTTAAATCAGGTATAAATTCATTTAAGTAAAGAGATCTTAAGACATCTCTCGAATTCCAGGATTGGTCTAAATTCCCTTTCCACATGAAAAATTATTTCTATTTGGTAGATCTAATAAACTCATTCGTTCATACCGGCTACGGTGGCGGAGTGGTTAGTGTGCTGGCGCTCCATCATCAATGTCTCTGGTTCGAGTCCCGGTTAATCGGATTTTTCCTGTTAGGGAATGGTTGTTTGTGTACGTGATATATATTAAAATGGATGTTATTTGGGTCCTCCTGTTTCCATTATAGAAATAATAATAATGATAATAATAATAAATATACTAGAATAAGTAAAGATAATCTTTATTTTCGTATAAATCATAAATTTTTCTGAAGGAATCATCCACATCTTGCTGAAATAAACAGTAGAACGTTTCAGATTCTATAATTTGCCATTAAATCTTGCGAGGAACCTGAAGTCTTTTCGCGTTTTTAGACTCCCATCAAATCAACCACAGTCTGCAACGAGTTACACAAAAATCTGTAGTTAACCCCTAACTTAGTCTGTTTGTCTGTTCTTTGACTTCTTATTTAAGAAAATGGTGGTAGTCAACACCCTAGCGTACAGAACAGATTTCTCTCAATTCAATCCACTATTTGCAATGTGTGAATAAACATATCTAGTGGAAAGAGAGATTAAGAATAAGAAATTTTATTAAAATGTATAACGGATCGCAAATGTTAAATTTAGTTCCTGATAAAATTTTGAATTAAATTAAAAATATTTTTTTTATATTTAAAATTTTACTCTAAGAGGAGAGTTATCTGATGATTTTACCTTGGAAGTGGAATTTATCTTGCCAGAGCAGTGTCTCCGAGTCGCTTTGAGTTTTTATGCAGAGCAATGAAGATGTGAGCGAGGAACTTCAGAGGAGATAAGAAACTATAAAACTAAAGGTCGAAGTAGAGAAGAACTTGAGAGGGATGACTGTACGAATAAGATAAAAAGGTAACAATGAAAAACACTGTAAAAATTACACAATGTATTTCACCAAAACGACCGGTTTCAACTAGCACATAGTCATCATTACTATCACCACTATATTGATCGCATCAGATATAAAGGAAAGAGAGAAAAATTAAAAAGATATAATCCGATTGAAAATGGTCAGAAAAGGAAGATGAATATGATGGAAAACAAAGAAAGAATCAGGAAAAGCTCGATGATCTAAGACAAAAACTGCATAGCACTGGAATGATGTAAATTGGAAAGGGTCGCATTCATTACAAGAGAAGAAGCAAACTGCTTTGACCTGTTGATTTGATATGAATAATTTTCTGAATCTTTTTTCTTCGGCTTTTCTTACGATCAACTAATAAATTTCAAAGGAAAAGTACATAAATCAATTAATACTCCTTTAATAATCCAATACTATATTCATTTAATTTTTCCACCTTGAGGAATCCTGGGGAAGTCTAGTCAATAAACAAATGGATAATTGAGTCTATTCACTTGAAAAAGTCTAGTGAGCACGAGTAACCTTTAAACCGACTCGCAATGTAACAGCAGTGTTCCTTAAATTAAACCTGTCGACGTAGAGACTGTCAAAGTTTACGCATAGATCAAAATACATAAATAGAATCAAAGAAGACGAGATGAGGTAACTAAGGAGAGGAAATATGATTAGAATACAAAGTGACGTCAAGCAGTAAGAACGGAATACATGAAATGATAAACCAAATTGGAAGAAACGGTGCTGCGAGAGCTCTCGCTAATCCTTTCCAAGGACTTGAGAGGAAATATGCAAATAGCTTTTAACTAATGTACGATTCACTTACTTTAGTATTTATGGAATTTTCCTCCAGTGCTTTCCATGAACGGCTGAGACTACTTCGTCAACCCAATGAGAAATTTATGTACTGCATGAAAGGTATTTACTTAACAGAAATGTCGAGCTAATACTCTCCAATATGTGGAAGGCATACGGAGGGCAAAAACTTAGAAAATCTCGTCGAGAGCACTATACCCACGACAAGAAATAGGACTGAGGGTTAATATGGAAAAAAAAATTAAAAAGAGAAGGAGAACGGTTCAAGAAACCATGGAGGTTATCTTTCGTTTGGTTTCAATGATCGGAGAGAAGAGATGGAAATTCAGAAAAAAATTAAGGTTTACATAAAATAATATAAACAAAGAAAATATAAATACAGAAAGAAACGAAGGTTTATGTAAGAAAAGAAAGTTTCATGTAGTTGAAGAAAAGTGAGAACAAAGAGTTAATTTCAGAAAAACTTCAAAGAAGTCAAAAAATGAGAAACCCTTTGTATAAAAATTAAAGAAAAATTTATAATAAAATATACTGTTTTGTTGATCGTAAGAAATCATGGGTTAATCGATTGATGAACAGCAAAAACATNGTGATTTTTTATTTTTGTGGTATGTTGGGCAAACGAAAGCTTAGAGTCTATGATGACGCCAAGATCCTTCTGTTGAAATACTCTTGGGAGTGTTATCTCATTTATCATGTAGTTGTAATCGATGGATATTTTATATAGATATAATCGATATAGATATAATCGATGGATAATTTGGTTGTTTTCCTGAGATCACAATATACTTTTTTCGATTGTTCACTTGGAAATTTCTTCCATATATACCATGCCCGATTTTTTGTTGTTTAGGTAGAATTTGGTATCACTCTTAAACCACGGAGGGAGTTTGTTTTATTTGGGTCTAACCAAAGGAACATGGTCACTGATAACGGCACTAATTAAGTCGTAGAATAAGTCCACCGCATCCTGCAGTGGAAGACAGTTCAGTACATTCCAGGGGAGTAAAGAAAGGCGGCGATCGACGTCAGACCATTGAACTTTGGCCCAAGCGCGATAGGGTTGAGCTTGAAGAGAGGGNTTCAAAGAAGTCAAAAAATGAGAAACCCTTTGTATAAAAATTAAAGAAAAATTTATAATAAAATATACTGTTTTGTTGATCGTAAGAAATCATGGGTTAATCGATTGATGAACAGCAAAAACATCTAGATTAATTTCTTCTACCTATGGATCGCTACGAATAATTCTGTAATAGAGGATAGTTTTGGTTCATGACTAGAGAAGATGAGCGACTAGAAAGAGGAAATGGAGAAATGAACCATCCGCATGTGCCTCTACGAGACGAGTGCACCCTTTCAGCCTCTCATTATCATAGAAGGCTCTTCACTGCACGTCCCTCGCTTTTGAGGATGGCGACGGCTGAAGCGAATCAACGAGTGGAATTGAGAAGGTAACAGCGTGTTTCACACACTACGGGGTGCATCTTACTTAATAACCCTCCATTTCAAGTCTTCCTTCGAAATTCGATGTACTTCTATTACCAATATTTTGATTTTATTACTAAATTGCCGCAATACCCTAATTCACGACCGTCAGAGGAATCGAAGGTTCTCGGTGGGCTGTGACAGAAAACATGCCCCCTTGGCTATTTTACAGCGTCAATGAGAACATGGAAATCGCCCAAAAGAATAAGCTACCACATAACAACCTTTCCGCACACCTTTGTTTGGTGTAATTTCCCTACTGTCAACCGATTGCCCAATAACTTAATTAGGTGCGTAATTAATCACAAAATTAAGTATTTTAAACAAAAATTATAATTAAAGACTCAATACATTCACATAACAGAGCCGAACATGGATTTAGAATTTTACCCCGCGAGCCGCCGATTGGAGTATGGCAGGGGGTGTATCAACACCAAATACTCATACCTGGGTCATTCCACGCCAAACCGGACAAGAAAATGTATGTGCAAAAAAATTAGAGATGCTGATTAATAAAACTAATAAACAAACCAAAAACTATACGCAAAAAGTACGACAGAAATTTTGATCTTCACAGCACAAAAGATTATGCCAGACTAACACGCATCCTTCTAAAACTGCAGCGAGGGAGGGCCATGGACTTTTAAGAGACCTACAAAATGTTAATTTGCCATAGAAGTCAGTCGTAAATTCCCAAACTCATTTCATTAACTTCAAGTTGGATAAGAAGAGATGTGGATGTTTACACCAACACCCTTAGAAAAATATACCCATAGGAAAAAGTTTTCCATAGCGAACACAGTACGCGCTTTCATTATTGAGATATTGGGTTAATATTAAGTGCAAGAAAGGGAGACCCATTGACGGATAGGAGGGACGGAGTACTGGCGTAGAAGCGTCTGTTAGGAAGCGAGCGGCGCTGCGCCCTGACATCGAGGTAAATAATATTTTTTAAATATAACATTCCGTTTGAGTTCCACTTTTATATTTCAAAATTCAAAGAACGTTTATTGTTCATTTCGGTGAGATTTTTTTCAGAGCAAACGAAGTGGCTTTTTTTTAGTTTAAAATCACTTTTAAAAGTTAATTTGCATAAACGTAAACTTTGTCTCGTAGAAATGTAATTAAGTTTCATATCAAATGAACGCTCTGTTCCAGATCTTTAAAATGAGTGTATGCAATGCACTGTAACTTTTAAAATCTTTGAGAAACGGGAGTTTGATCGAGAGCGCGCGCGCCGATTTCCGGACTTTTTTCCAAACTTTGACAAGCCGCCATTTTGTAACTATTCGACCTATTGGTCTAGGAAACGGCAAACGTGCTTCTATAGTCACTATGAATATTATAATGGAGTTTAAAGAAAATCCGAAATGGTCATGCTTTTTTTGTCCGGTTTGGCGTGGAATGACCCTAATATGTTCTTTGAACGATAAACTACTGCTGAGTGTAACTCCTAGGTATTTATTATGGCGCACAAACTCTAGTGGGTATGATGAAACTTCATACTGTACGCTAATTACGTTGGTGGAACGCGTAAAAGACATCGCAACGCACTTCTTAGCATTCAAGTCAAGCTGCCAATCTTTGCACCAACTTGATATAACGTTTAGGTCCTTC
>KZ308291.1:240536-265723 GCA_000376725.2 Ladona fulva | reverse complement strand
CTAACTGAGTTTCACATGACCTACCTTTGCGGAACCCGTGCTGGCTATGACTAATTGCTCCCTTCTGGGATAGAAAGCGCATTATTGAGCTCGCTATAATATGCTCCATAACTTTACAGAAGATCGAGGTGAGAGAAATTGGCGTATAGTCATCTGGCTTTAGGGTGCGACCTTTCTTAGGAACCGGAGTTACATTTGCTTTTTTCCATGACACTGGGACTGTGCCCTCATCTAATGATTTCCGATGGAATACGAGAAGAAGAGGAGTAAGCTCATTAGCTAAAGTTTTTATTACAAATGAGGGAATACCTTCGGGACCTGGCGCCCTTTTTCTGTCAATCTCTCGTAATAACTTTTCAATTCATTAAACAGATAACTCAATTGGACTCATTTCCGAATCAGCGCGCGTTGCAAAATCGATTACTAAGCCATTATCTACGGTGGAGCATTTTTGATAATGCTGGTTAAGTAAGTTCGTCTTTTCTATCGACGTATTAATGATAATTCCTTCTTCGTTACTTAAGCTGGGTACGGAAGACTGACCGCCACGAGTCTCACGCACATACGATCAAAATTCTTTCTGATCACCTCCTAGTGATTCTAACAAGAATCTATATTCCTTAATGTCTTTATTAGCTTCCTCNGAAGAATTCGTCATGGTTGGTCAGTGGATTCCCGGAGATGGGAATCTCCCACTTAATTGACAAATTAAAATCACCGAAAAGCACAACAGGACCCAATGGCAGAACACGTAGAACAGACGAGAGACATTTTTCCAGAACAGATGGATCACTGGAGGGCGGACAGTAAAAGCAACCAACGAAGGCCTTGTTTGTGGCGGAGCGACCATAGGGACAAACACTAATTTCGCACCAGTGGAGTTCACAATCGGTCTCCAAGTCTAGTCGTCGTTTTGCTGGTAGGGATGATTTTGTCGCAATTAGTACTCTTCCGCTGTTACGGTTGCGGTCCTTGCGAAAAATTTGGTGCGTTGATGAGAATGACAATTCACTGTCGGTGAAACCCGGATAGAGCCAGGTTTCCGTGAAAGCAACGATGTCAAATTTTGAAAGTTCATTTAAATTCGAATCGCAAACGGATAATTTGTTCTTTAGGCTCCTCACATTCTGATAATAAGCCTGTAGGGACGTATTATTTCTGGGGCCAGGGTTGATATTGACATCGCCCGACAAGAGAATCACTAAAATTAGTACAATTCCCCGCGAATGGTGAGTCCCGGACTTGCCGAGAGTGCGGGCGCGTGCCGGTCGAGTCTCATGGAAGGCAAGGGTAAGTCCACATGCTGAAGCGCAGTTTAAACTCAGACTTCGTTCAGCAAAGAACCACGTCGGGAGAAGGCTGCATCCACATGTTATACTATGTACACTGACCTCAGAAGCACAGAAACGCGAGAATTGTGCGGAAAAAACAAGGTTTAACCGTAAGAACACAGAAAAACAGAAGAGCGCATCTGACACGCGTCCTCCAACCGTCCGCCATCTTGAATTTCCAGATAAATAGGCCCAAGACGATAGACGAGGCGGCGAGTAAGCTTCCTAAAACAGGGATAGCAAGCATTATGTCGGAAGAATGACCTAGAATGAACCTAAATATTCCCAAATGGAAACAAAGGGGAAAAACGAAAGGGAAAGCAAATGAGAAAAACCGAAACCTGCAAACTGATCCATGGTGAAATGCCCGTGGATGCTATGCTCTTTCCTAACAGCTATAACGATATCAATTGTACATACAACATGATAAAGAGAATGCGTTCAAAAATTTTATAAACTGTAAAATTAATATATTTATCCTTCTATTTTAAATCATCGATCTTATAATAACATTTTCTAAGAGTAAACTTGGCTTGAAAAAAGGCTTGAAAACCTTCTATTATTTGGAAGGATTTGGTGCTTTCCCGGTGTAGATGATGCAGGAATCTTTCTCGGGTTTCCTGCTTCTATTATTTATTTATTCTATTTATCTATTTTGTTGTTTTTCACCTCCAACTCAAGTATTCGTAGTATCCTTTTCAGTATTACTTTCCTTCTGCAGCGCATGACAATGTATATTGTATAGGTGAGCTTTTGAATACAAGATAGAACAACGGAGTAATAAAATTTTAATTGCGTATGTCAAAGATCATTCAATATAAAATAAAGAAAGATGAGTCATATGGATGACATAGACATTTCAGCGTATCTGACTTGGTTGTAAGTTTAGTGATGAGGGGTTTAGCGGTCAGAGACGTCCAGGCTGTTTTGATCCTTCGACATCAGGTACACTCGTATCGTCGACTAATTGAAGTAATTCCCTTTCGACATGCGTCCTTACTACTATTTTGTCATGAAAGAGAGATAATATTGTTAACTAAAAAGCAAAAGTACATGGAAATCTTGACAGGTGAAAAGTAACGGAAACCTCTTTCCTATTCCACAATTCCTGAAAATCTCACGAAATGTAAGCGAACCGAAGTAACTACAGCTAAATCCTCTCTTTCGGTCCGGTTGCTATCGCCTTTAAAGCGGCCACGAGTTAGCAGGAAAGGGGGATAGGGAATGAAAACGTGAAGTAGTGCGTGGTGGGGAGAAGAGAGGGGAGGGAGAATGGGTAGCAGAGGGAGGGGTTTTAGTGGGAGGTGGCGAAGAGAAAAGCAGGGCATCGGAAGCTCTCACCTCCACGAGGAATGGGCGTAAAAACAACGTACTCCACTTTCCTTATAAATGATGATTATCAACTTTTATTCCCCGCGGCCGCTTTGCTAAATTCCATTCCACACTTTGATTCCTCTTCAAGCTGCGAACATGAAAAGAAAGTTCGTGTTCGCCAATTAAGTAATTGTTCTCTTTCGCTTAATTAACCACGCGGACCTAATTACGTTGTTATCTCCTCCGCAATGAAGTAATTGATTCACTGATGCGCATCTTGTGATGGTTCTGTTTTCCAAATACCTTCGTAACGGGAAACATATGAAGGGCTGGTTTAAAATCTTGGTTTCCTTCCGCGTACGGAGGAGGGGATGCCATAATTCTTGTTGCGAAGAATTATATTTAATTTACAGGTCATGCGAGGTATTCGCGGTTGACCTCAAAGCCATCGCTCCGATGAAGCTGACCGCATCAGCTGTTTGAACGCAGATACACACTAGCAGGATGGGTAGGTTTATTGGAAATAAATAAATACTCCTAAAATTTTCTGAATATCTGCGAAGAAAACTGAGCGTTTAAATCAAACAGTTTCTCGTAGATTTTTGTTGCCTCTGAGGGTATCATAATATCGCTCTACCCCATACAGGCGCGCATCCATGGGAGTGGCTGATAGGCTTAAGCCCCACCAAAGTTTCTACAAATACTTATTCAGAGCCAAATTCTCAAGGTTTATTTTCAATAAATACTCGTATTTGGTCGCTTAGTATATTTCTCTTTTAAGCACTTCTTTCTAAAGATCAGAATCCATTAGTATTCATTAGAATAGGAGATTATTGGTTAGAATACTGAAGTTCAGCACCCTTAAGTGAAAAGTCTGGATGCGCCCCTGATCCCATATTAACTTCTTCTAGCAAAGTATAGCATTTCTTCCCATTATGTTTATAGGATATATTTCCCAAGTTTCAGAACATTTAATTCAAGTTAAACAATTTATACTTAAATTTAAAATAATGAATGGAAAGTTCAGCTCAATTGGTTCCAGTAGCCGACCGACAAGTGGATGAGCACTCGTCTTGTCAGACTTCTTTCATGCCTTATTTTCCTATGGAAATAATTTTAAGTATATATAACCGGGGTATTAAGAAGAGAATACCAATTATTTGGTTGATATTGGAGGATGGATTAAACAAGGAGGATCGTAAATCGAACTCCATTCATTATAGTCTACACATGAGAAAAAAGATTTCGTTTAGAGAAGTCTATCATCTTCCCCCACCGGGAGTGAGAATCATAACCTATAAGCGAATCAAAGTCCTTTCCTAGTTTGATGAATAATTTCCCGTAATTGGATCAATTCTCCCAGCAAAAGTCCAACCTCCTGCCGTGCAAAAACGATGGCTACAAACAAGTCTATATCACCACCTTGTACTCGTAATTCAGGAAGCGAAATTGAAAATTAAGGATTTTAATTGACAGCTTGACAAATAAGGAACAAAAACAATCAATTGATACTTCAGCTGTGCTAATTCTACACTTTAATGGTTATTATTCTATTTTTTAACTCTCGAACATTTTCTGGGTCTGGGCAAGAACTCTCGAAAGTGAAATGCACATATTTTGAGATCCGGATTTCAGTAAAGACTTTCATCGATTCAGTTAAAGAAAGAAGGAATAGAACTATGGGAGCAGAGGGAGTTGGCTTACGAATTATTGATCTACGAAGAATTGAGAAGCAAGTCACTAGTTAATTGAACAAAAAAAACACTGATCCAGAAAATATGTAATTATTAACTTACAGCCTCGAAATAATATGCCTTAAATAGAGGGAAAATATGATACGCAATCAATACTAGTAGTAGAAAGATATTACTATAAAGATACTGAATAGGAGAACTGATTAAGCATAACTAAAAAACGACGTGTACGAATATCTTAGTTTTTCTAAATTTAGACGAAACTTAACATAAAATTTGAAGAATTATTCAAATGTCTCAAAATTAAAATGGATTCAATGAATAAATGTGAAATAACTATCATTGCAAGCGCTTGATGGTTTCGTTAGGAAGTAAATTCAGTTTTCAGTCCTCAGTCCTCTTCCTTAAAAACCTTAAACTCCTTTGTATAACTTAAAAAAACGAAAAAGCTTTATTTATCCTTCTCCCCAGGTAAGAATGGTTTAAAGTAAATTAAAAAGGTCATATATATGTCATAAATATGTTAAAACTAAAGGTTAATACTGTACATTGACCATACACTTTATATCTGGCATAAGAGGAGTATATTTAACGAGCGAAAACGAAGTAGGGGTAATACATATTAGAACGTGAATAATAATTTCCTCCTGATAAATGACGCCGAAGCAAATGATTCACAGCAGTCAATCCCTGTTTTGGGCATAATGAACTTTACACCTGTATCGTAATCGACTTTTGCGACCGTTGTTGGAAGTTAATAAAGCAAAATTTAGAAGCTGCCCCGAAACTTAATTTCGCCTGCGGTTCTTGCCTCGATTCGGTCAATTTCGGAGGGCCGTTTGGTGTCGAGAAGTGATCTCGCGGGAGAGATAGAAAACAGAATGGCAGTGACATAAATCATTCCATGCCATGAAACACCCAAACGCCTGGGAATAAAGCAACGGACGCAGCAATCCTTTAATCGCAAAAATAAAATCGATCGATTGACTGTCAAATCCAAAACTTTCAGTCGGGTAGATAAAGTGGCGGATGAGGTCCTAAGAGACTTTTAGAAGCATTCCATGGGACTCGTTTTTCTGGGAAATTCCTTTCGGAGCGCCCGTCGCTAGGAAACCTGAAATTACCAAAACGAGAGCAATGGCAGTGGAGGTGGTCGGCTGGAGAGGAAATGCGAGGTAGGAAGGGGCGAGTTGGAGAGGGTGAGGTGGAGGGGGTATAAGGCCGAAAGAGGAGATCTCGAGATGAGAATTCGTCAGCTGGATTGGGATTAAGATGGAGGGAATGATTGTAGAGAGGGTTGAACCACGGAGTATCATTCCCGTGGGAGAAGTGAGAGCACTGCCCGAAGAGCTCTCATCGTCTTCTTCGTCTTCAAAGAATGTGGACAGTACCTGAAGGGTTGAGAAGACCATTCGCCAGTTTTCGGGACATGGGGAGCGAGGAAATATTTACGCTCATGATACTCTCCATAAGATCAAGAGCGCTTGGAAAGAACAATTTTATTTGCAAGACCCAAACAAATTATGAGTGGTTAAATTTCTGTCCTCGGATTGCTCGGAATGCACTGTCTGGATGGCTCTCATTTCCGTTTTCATCTCCAAAGAACTTAAGAATTACGTTCATAGTTAAAATATCATCTGAAATATTTGTCTCGAGAAATTTTAATTCTTTTGGAGGCAAATATTCTCAATCAGGATATTTCATTCACCTTATAAAATTTATAAAGAAAGCAAGATTAATCGAACTTTATCATAGAGTTCATTCGTATAAAATTAAATTCAAGTTTTCGTTTTCCTAGTGTAAATTCTTAGGATCAAAGAGAAACAATAACTCCAATACAAAAACACCAAGAATAAGGAAGATGACTCGTTCTAAAATCTCATTCTTTGGCCGAAACCTTCGATAAATATAAATAAATGAGAAGCAATGGACTTCAAATTTTCCAGTCGATTTTATTAATTTTAAAAATTGCCACGCTACTCTCACTCAAACCGTCGAAATAATTCAAATGCGATTCATGAAATAGCTTCATTTTAAATCGACTGGATCTGTCTTTAGTAAAGTGGTCTACAATGCAGTATGTAAGCAATTTAACCTTGCTCCCCTTCAGAAAAGACGTACGGTAACAGACATTGCATTCTTACGCGATGTTTTAGATGGTGTGATTAAATTCAGTGATCTTGTCTCTCTCGTTAACTTCAATGTTCCACTTAGACGTTCTAGACATACCAAGCTGTTTCGGGACTCTTTCGGGAAAGTTAATGTTTGTTATTTTGAACCTGTGGCTAGAATTATAAGAACGACGAGCGAGGTCCTGAATAATGCCATAGATATTGTATAAGCAATGGAGGAACGCATGATATACATGCTTGAATTTAGACAAAGAAATGAAGGAGAAAAAGTCTGCCGTAGCCGGGAAACGAACCCGGGTCCCCCACTTTCCGGGCAGATGCTCTGACCTCCAAGCTACCACGACAGAACGATCTCTCCTTGAATTTTTTTCTTCTTGATTTCTTTGTCTACATTCAAGCATGTATATCATGCGTTCCTCCATTGCTTATATACCTAGCGGTTTCCGGCTTACTGGGAGTTGCTGTGTTGGTGTGGTGGCATCTTTGATGTCCCGCGTGTGCGAAGGGGTGGTGCCATCTTTGATGGATCCTCCGTAGCACACAGAGTACCATCATTGCGCATGAAATTGAAGGAGAGAACGTTCTGTCGTGGTAGCTTAAAGGTCAGAGCACCTGCCCGGAAAGTGGGGGACCCGAGTTCCCGGCTACGGCAGAGTTTTTCTCCTTCATTTCTTTGCCCATAGATATTGATTTATTCTGCGATTTTTTAAAATGTTATTTTTTTTTTATTGTAATAAATGTCGAGTTTCTGTGATTTTTATGTAATAATTTGTATTTATGTATTTATTCATTTATTATACCGAATTAAATTGGGCACTTTCATGTTTGCGGTAAATAATAATAATTATTATTGTTATGTCATCATCGGGCCAAACTGGTATATAGTGGTACGGTAAAATGTTTGTTTTTCTTTCTTCAATCAATAAGCACATAGCAGCTGCTTATTTAATTTACGACAATAAACAATACAATGCTAAAATGAAATGCAATAAGAAGTTTCTGTAAAATATATCTTGCTTGTACCTAAGCAAACCTGAGTAGTCTTCCATATCTTTAGTTTAATTTATTTGAATGAGGACGACAAAATAAACTAGTTTTCTTTCTTTTAACTGTCATCTCCAAAGCAAAAATCCTTAAATTGAATCTAAGCAATTCCTTTCTCTCCAGCCCTTGTAAATCCATTTCAAACCATATGAAGTGGAAATCTCCATTAAGTGTTTGACCTCCATTTTCTGATTCGTTCCAAATATTCACATATTGGAAATCACTTGGCTGTAATTGATGAAAGATATAACTATATAGATTGAAGTCATTGAATTCACAATAGAACTTTATTACCAATTTATCCTTATCGTTAATTTAATTGGGGCTTTATGACAAAGTATTCCTTTTCTTTCCATCATTAGTGTGTACCATAAACATATTGTGTACCTTTTCAATTCTGTCACTCAAAGTATCTCGCTAAACATGTGTATTTATAGCTTGACATGAAAAGAAAAAATAATTCCTACAGAAATAAAACGACTGCTAAATAAGAGTTACCGCGCTCGTAAGTTCTGCTTCTAAACTTCTATCGGTATTGGGAGTAAGCAGAAAGATGCGGTTGCTTTTAAATTATGCAGCCTGAAGATCTAATCCCTCTATTAAATAACCAACTCTAATCCACTTCTTTCCATCATTTGTGTGTTCTTTGGTGCAATTATGGTAAATCAAATGAACTAATGAGAAATCATTATTCATTGAAATTAATCAATAATATCAATCATTAATATCAATCATCCGTACCATTTTTCAGTTTTACTTATTTAACTGTAACTGAAACACTCCTGTACTTGACGTTAACAATGTGGTCATTAAAAAGTTTTCATCTGACGCAGGTGACAGAAATCACAGACATCTGCGATCGTTCCTCTGTTTCCGCAATCAAATTGGCAGTAATAAACATAATTGAAAAATGAGAGGATCCTTACGTGAGGAAAAAACAACTCTCGACTTTATAGAATCGTTGCCTTTAATGTTGTGTTACAGGGATTTCTGGGACTTGGAGATTTTTTCACATAAAATGGCAAGAGAAAGTACATCGAGCGTTGGCGAGGAAAGTTTCCTCAGTTGTAAAATCCCACGCAAGGAATGTTTAGATGGGTTACAGACTTCGGCTTCTCTATTTTCGTCCTGATTTATCTACAACCACTTTTTTTAAGTTCACCTAAAGTAACGGAATAGACTTCCAAGGCATCTGAGACTTCTTCCTTTCTCCCTTAAGGAATTCCTCTCCCGCAAATCTCTGTCTTCCCATGAACTTAAAATCTCTTCATACCAACTTCAATGTAGAAATTTAGATATGCTTTAAAGTGAACTTTCAACCAAAGAAACAATAATAAATAGCATAAGGATGAGAACACTTTAAACTGGTAAAATAAAAAATTAATTAAAAGTAAAAGGTAGGTAAATTGTATTTTTCCAGGTGCAACACGCTTCTTTAAAAGTTATTCCTCTCTTTCTTGTTTTCGCGAATAATTCTTTCGTCGATTTCGGCAAATTGATTGATGCAGATGTTTAATTTCCTTTAGAGAATTTTACTCCGGCTTCCTTTTGTTTATAGCTATGAGTATTTTATTTTTGTTACTTACCTAAATTGCTAAAAGTTGCTGGAGTGGTGTAAAATAAACGAAATGGATCTGAATATATCCAAATGCAATTCAATAACTTTTCATCACAAGAAAAGACCAATCTTGTACAATTATACCATTAATGATAACAAAATAAAGAGAGTTGACAAAATTAGTGACCTTGGGGTTACGTTTGATTCATCAATGTCTTTTATCCCTCATATTGAAAACACGAGAAATAAAGCTCTAAAAGTGCTAGGTTGCATGATCAGGAACACTGTTAATTTTAAAAAACCGAAGACATTCAAGGTGCTGTATTGCTCACTAGTGAGGCCAATCTTGGAATATGCATCAATAGTTTGGTCTCCATACTATAATGTTCACATAAATCGATTGGAAAAGATCCAACACAAATTCTTAAGATTTGTAAACTACAGACTGAATAATAATAATATGTATCAATATAATGTACAATTGTTAAAATGTATAGAACTAGAGGAACTGTGCACCCGTAGGAATCTATCAGACTTAATTTTTTTGTATAAATTGGTGAATGCTAAAATTGACTGTTCAACATTATTATCATGCATTCAAATAAGAGTTCCTAAACATATAACAAGGTCAAATGATACTTTTGTCAATGATAAATATGCAAGAAATTACTCATATAATTCACCCATTACCAGGATGCAACGATCAAGCAATGACTTTCTTAGTGTTCACTCTATAGATATATTTAATACAAATATTATGCAAATAAAGTCTGTTTTTAAAACACTGCAATGATATATTAGTATTCCTTACTCCTATTTAATTCCTTGACTTTGTGAGTTCATGTGCAGTAATTGTAGTTTATTTCCAAGTTTTTGTATTAATTAAAATATTTTTATGATTTATAGATATGTTATGATGTTTTTTTATAAATATTGTGATGCTTTATGCTCTATTCTTTTATGTATCCTCAAAAATGTATGTATTCCTATGTATACTATATATTTTTATTTTATGATGTATAGATATGTTGTGATGTTTTATTTTTATCAATATTGTGATGTTTTATATTCTATTTCTTTATATATCCTTTAAAAATGTATTTTTTTATGTATTCAATGTATTTCTTATGTATCCTATAGAAAGAGGGCATTTTTATGCCCGTTTATTAAATCTATTCTATTCTATTCTAAATAATTTGTTAGGCAATCGATTGGAGGTATTGTAGCCTTTGGAGTGCGTTAAACTCTCACATGCTTTTATGAACCCAACAAATTAATAGTTTATATTGTAACTGATTTTTAATCTCTTGGACTTCTAGTGGTCCAACTTTAAATGGCACTTCCGCAATCAAATAAAATCAGCCATCGGTAATGCCACTGAATCTCGCAGTAGTGAAGAGATCCAGGCAGATTTTCAATCTAATTATATACTTTTTTATGATTTAACTTCATCAGATCAACCTAGTGGAGCCCACAGGCCCTGGATCCCTCCACAGGCTAGTGGATCGTCATCCCTAATAATATTTTCCTCTTGAGGATTAATCGATTCTTTTGTTAATTTCCTATCGTTACATATCTTATGAATTCCACGAGCCCTTTACCGAGTAACTCTTCATGAGACTCGGGAACGAGTGAACTTGATGGATGGATTCGATGATACTGGAGAAAGAAAAATTCTGTAACAGAGGAAAGCGTGAAAGGTGACTTTGCACGTAAAGGTGCGCTCCTAGAAAAAAACAATGAATAGTACGAAAGAGTGAGATGACCGGGACTCAAACTTGTCAGATGTTAAAAATAAAATTTGGCGAGATAGCTTCGAAAGGTGGTTTATTCGTAATCATTTTTCATTTGATATTTTTTAGGACCACGTTTACATAAGTTTGTTGGGGAAGTTGCAGAAAGTGGGAGTGCAAGTACATCAGCAGAGGAGACGCATGAGGAATACTTTTATCGAACGAAATATAGAGAAGCGCCCGGGGTCAAACGACGGATTTCGTCTGACAATAGAATTTGTGATTGAGGGTCGCGGATCAGCGAAGAGCGTAAATGACAGTGTCATTGACCATTACCCATTATCAGAAGAATTTCCATAGAGAGATGAAGAGGGAAAAGAGGAAGGCGATTTCTTCGGAGATGGGAAAAAGATCGAATCTATCGGATGTCTCACAACAATAGCAACTTGGCAAGCTTCCGGAAGTGGGAAAAAATCATTACATTATACTTATCACGGAGATGTAAGAAAAAGGAACGAAAATAGTAATAATTCCTAACCCAGGTGTTGCGTTTCCTGTCTCTTCTTGTGATTCCAAGCATACATCGTTCCATACTACTTTGTGTAGTCTGAAGTCGCTGGGTTAGTGCTGTATTTAACACTCAAGTCTCACTGCCATATGTCAAAACTGGTAGAATGCATTGGTTGAAGACCTTTCTCTTCAAGACCATTGGCATTTTCGACTTCAGAATATGGTTCTTCCTTCCGAAAGCACTCAATTCTAGTTTCATTCTTCGATTCACTTAATTAATCCTTTTTTTTTCTCTTCCGTTGTAACCAGTTGTAACTCTGAACAAACATCAAGGGGTACCTCTTGTAGTCTTGTATTGTGCTGCAAAAGAATTACGTTACCTTAGTTTTCCATAAATTAATCCTGAGTCCTATTTTCTGCCCCGCCGCGTTCAGTTCTTGAAGTCTTGATGCTAGATCTTCACCGTTGGTTGCGAAGAGTACTATATCATCTGCGAAACGCGAATGACTGATATACTCTCCATTAATCCGTAGCCTCTTTCCTCCTAGTCTAAGGTTTTAAAAACTTCTTCCAGAACGGTTGTAAAAAGAATTGGTGAAAGGCAGTCGCCTTGTCTCACTCCCTTCTCAGTCCTGAATTCCTCTGTTTCTTCATTCAGCATTACAGAGGCCGTGGCATCCTTGTAGATGCTGCGTGAAAGTTGGATGTACTTGGCATCTATCCCTTGTTTCCCTAGTGCTTCCAGTGTGTATGAGATACTTACCGAGTCAAAGGCCTGGGCATAGTCCACGAAGCAGAGTATCATCTCGTATTCGTTCATTCTGCTGATAATTTCTTGCAGCGTGTGGATGTGGTCCATAGTGCTGAATCCCATGCGAAATCCAGCTTGTTCTCTGGGCTGGGCAGCTGCCAGGGGCGTCTTCCGACGTGCAGCTATTACTCTCATGAACGTTTTGTAAATAACAGGAAGGAGGCTGATGGGGCGGTAGTTCTTCAAATCTTCCTTGCTTCCTTTCTTGTGCAAAAGGACAATCTTTGCATGGTTCCATTCCTTCGGAATTCTCCCTTGTCTAAGGCAATTAGTGAATAACTGCGCTAGGATAGGAGAAATTTCTGTAACACCAAGTTTCAGATATTCTGCTAATACTCCATCACCTCCTCCTGCCTTTCCATTCTTCATCTTCTTGATGGCCTCTGTTACTTCTTCTGGGAGTATAGAGGGGGGATTTTCTGAGTTTTGTGTTTCTTCTTGGTTTTCCTCTTCAACATTTTCTGTCTTCTTGTATAAGTTGGTGAAGTATTCGGTTACTGTCCTCAGTATTGCTTGTCTATTGGAAGTTGTTGTGCCATCTTTCTGGACGTCCAAGATTTGTTTCTTTCTCATTGCTAGGCGTTGTCTGACCCTCTTCATACTCTTGTTGCTCTCTATAGCCTCTTGCACAATTCTTTCGTTAAAATCCCTCACGTCTTCCTTCATTGCCACTCTGATAAACTTGCATAGCTCGACATATTCGATATTTTCCTTTGGCAAGTCTCAGTGCTTCAGTTGCTTTCGCTGTTTCATCATTTTCCTGGTTCTGTCGCTGAACTTCTTATCCTTTGGTCTTTTTGGTGCGCTTGCTACTTCTTCTGCTGCTTCCTTCACGACTTCCAGGACTTTGGCTTCCAGTTCTACTTCTTGAAGTGCTGAAAACCTAAGTCTAAGTTCCAGCTGGAACTCTTTCCTATTTTCTTCTAATTTTGTAATACTTACCTCCTGTTTCCTGCTTGAGACCAACTTCTTTTGCTCCATTCTGACGTTAATCTTCATTCTGCATCTAACTATCCTATGGTCACTTCCGGTGTTGAAGTTGTTTAGTACTTTACAATTAGTAACTGTGTAAAGTTTGTTAACCAATATGTAGTCTATTTCGTTTTTACTCCATTAGGACCTCTCCAAGTCCACTTCCTTGTAGGATTCTTCTTGAAATATGTATTCGTCAGTCTTCGTTCGATGCCCGTAGGAGCCTGATGTGCCAGACGGTCGCTCCTAATCACCAACCTTTCCTTTCACCCTTACGAGTAATTACCCTTCCGCCGCGATGGCCCCTCCCGTTTCCCGTAAGAAGGACCTCGAGCTCGAGAATGCGGAGCTCCGAAAAATTCTCGATGGGATCAACGAGAAGTTACAGCAGCAATTCTCTTCCTTTAGAAAAGAGCTCTCTCTTCAATGAAATGTGAAAAGAGAGTCACCGAGGTCCCCAGTAATAGCATCAGTTGAGGAGAGACTTACTGCTTTTGAAGAAAGCTTGCGTAGAGTTCGTTAACCAATATGTAGTCTATTTTGTTTTTTACTCTATTAGGACCTCTCCAAGTTCACTTCCTTGTAGGATTCTTCTTGAAATATGTATTCGTTATGTACATACATGTTAATGCACTCTGCAAATTCTACCAGGTAGTGACCTCGTTCATTTCTCTGGCTTAGTCCATGTTTTCCTGTGACAGCATCATCTGCTTCTTGCTTACCTACACGAGCGTTAAAATCACCCAAGATGATTTTATAATATTGATCTTCCTTGTGATGTTCCGTGCCGAGAGTCTGGTAGAAATTTTCAATTTCCTCTTCGCTGCTTGCCGCTGTTGGTGCATAAACTTGGATGATCTGAACAGAGTAACGCTTATTTATCCTGAAGATGAGCTTACATATTCTGTCAGATACACTTTCTATTTTCTTCACATTATTTTCCATTTCTTGTTAATCAAGAAGCCAACTCCTCCAAGTCTTCCATCCTTTGTTCCCCTATAACAGAATATATGCTCTACTTTGAGCGTATCCAGTTCTGATTTTCTTCTTACTTCACTGAGTCCGATGGCATCCCATTTTATCTTCTCTACTTCATTGAGTAGTTCCAGGAGTCGATCTTCACTCTTCAAGCTGCGGCAGTTGTATGTTGCAAAGTGTAGGGGGAATGCAAGTAATTTCTGGAAATCTTTGCAATGTGAAAACACGAAAAGTATCCTCTAGAATCGAACTTATAGTACCTAGGATAGAAATCTCATTAATTATATTTTCCGATGCTCATGGTCTTCATGAAAAAATCGTCGGGTCTGTGACGGCACGAACTCGAGGAATTTGAACAAATGTCTCATGAATGAACCCACCCCACCTTTTTTAATTGCACCTACCTTGCCTCCTTAGGGTCTATTCCCTTTCGTTTTCCAACGTTCAGTAATTAGAACGCTGCTCCTGAAAAGATTCCTAGGCGGATTTTATTGTAATCGTAAAATGTTGAATTACAACCATCAGTAAAAGGAGCCCATTGCACATTGGTCGTCTTGAAGGACACGGTAGACCATAATAGTTTGGAAATTCTGTATTAGAGCACAAGAAGTGTGAAAAGGAGGAAATTTTTCAAATGGATTTCCCGAAGGATGGGTCCACAATTCCAATATTTCGTAAAAATAGGTTCCTAAACTAACTCTGCTCGCTTTAATCACAAAACATCAGAATCTGGTATCCACTTAGATATGGGTGACCTCAACACGGCATGAAGAGAAAAGAGATTTTTAATACATGTATAGGCATAACAAAACATCAAAAGTGACCTTTATTTTGAATCTAGGACAATCCAAATGCTCCTCAATTATAAATCATAGAGACATTTGGAATAAGTCATGCGATATGCTCAATCTTTCGCTGGAAACCTGTGGATTTTGACAGCATCTTAGCTCTTTTTATGTTTTAGCTCACCATAGATATTAAAATTCCGCTTTAGCTAAATTTATCATCTTAAATAGAACACGTTTGAAAGATAGGCTTTTGAAATAGTATGGATGCTTTCTTAAGTGTTCTAATGGCCCTTTCTCAATTTTATCGAGGTTTCGTCACGAAAGACCAGAAGTTGGGTCCCCGAAGTATCACCATGTACCACCACCATCTGTGGTAAAGTTATAAACCTCGGCGATTTGTATGTAGCCGCACACTGCCAGTGGTGCATAGCAGGATGTGTGTTTATTCCTTGCCTAATCTACCATATATAGTACTTTTCAAAATGGTATTGTCTTGAAACACAAACCATAGACTTAAATTGTAAGTCGTCTCAAGCAGACGCAGGTGTATGGCACTGAATGTATTAATGCCTTACTTAATATACCTTATTTGCTACTTCCAAATATGGTGTCACCTTCAAATCCAACACATGGGTTTAGATTTGTAAGTCACCGCAAACAGCCAATGGTGTATGCAGAGTAATTGGTGTATTAAACACATTAACTCGGAGAAATTTGCTTAACTGGCTCTAGTTCGAACCCGGTTAATAATAAACATTAAAATCCATCGATAATTTGAGCGAATTCGATCTCTATGAATTAATTTTAACTCCAATTCGTACTGGGCAAATTATTTTGAGGGGTTCTGAAAGTTTTCCAAATACATTTTCATCGTAATTATTGCCGTTATTTATTTTCAGCACTGTCCGAAGATCACTTCGTAGCCTTAAGAATGGCTTACTATGTTCTATCGTTGAATAGGGCTACATTTACGTAATTTCTTAGATTCTATGAGGAAGTCAACGAATGAATGCGCTCCAAATCTAATCTTGAATTGCTTCTCGCCTAATAAGATAGATGGTAAAAGTTGAATGAGAAAGAAGAAAGAATAAATCAAACATTTATCTTAGCATGATATTAAAATTTAATAAACAAGGATCTACCCTTTTATAGTGGATCAAAAGCATTTCAATGCCACACGGGCTATGCGTTCGCCTCTGGTGGAAGCGGTCCTGGTTTGGATTGTATGTTCGGAATGACCTAAGACCCGAGAATTTGTATTTGAAAGTGGTTGAAATGCAAAGTTCTCCGCAACAAAAAATTCTCCACCAATAATTTTCATCCTGAACTAAAATTGAGTTTATCTCATTACGCAATCTCAAATGCAGGATAAAACTAGATTATGCTCAATTTCACTTTGATTAGGAAAATTCGAATTTGTGACAACCATACAGCAAATTTCTTTTTGGAATAATGCAAAAATAGATTACAAACTCCAAAATGGACATCATCAAAGCAAAATAAAGTCACTCCGACATTTACTATTCTCACGTCTCGTTCACACATGATAGAAATTCCTTTAGTTATTGATTGACTTTTCTTCTGAATAAATTCATTCCATTTTCAAATTGTTTTTCCTTTTGCTGTAGTCGAATATTCCCGGTAGCTCACGTTCAGTTTTCGGCTACGACATTTCATTGATGTTGTCGATAGAAATCTGATTATAAATGGTTTTGGCGTCTCTAAAGCCGAATTCCGAAGTTAAAAAGGTTCAACATCAGGACCTAAATCAGAGTAAATAATTCATTTTACTATTTTTATATGGATTTTTCATACAGTTAACTGTTAACGCAATTGCGTTCCGTGCGAACCAAATATTGGGATTCCGTAGATTTTAATTACTTTAATTAAATAGAATTCGACCATCGCAAAAATTCTCATTTCTCTTTATAATTTCTATCAAAGAAATACATAAAAATGAATAAAGAAAATAAACTTTCTTCCTTAAAATCGTTTCTTTCTAGATTTCCTATTCTTGCTCAGGTGATCTTTAATCCTTACTTATGACATGTATCGTGCATACAGATTTTTTCTTTAATGATTTTGAATTGAGATTTTCATATAGGCATTCCCAAATAAGAGATGATAAAGAGAGAAATATTTACCTTGGATTTCCTGGTTATGAATGCAAATGACGCATATATAGATGTATCTTCAACTAAGGTTCCTACATTCTGAAATTAATTTTATCATTCATAATTTTTATCATTTTGTTGCTTGCTTGCGATTCATAAGCTGGTCAAGATGCTCAACTTATTTCCTAATTTAGGATCAGGTGTAAGAAAGTAGGAATTCTAGACATAAAAGAAAACCTGTTACATGCAGCAACATACTAGCCAATATTATTGGTTTAACTAGAGATTAGAATGCATGATAAAAGGTGATAAATCTCCTTCTTTATGTCAAGCAACGTCATTCTAGATTAATTTGAGGTTAGAAGAAGGGAACCCAGAAAAATGAAGTTGGATGTATTTATCCTTCGTCACTGCTTCATACAACATCTTCATCATGGCACACCATGCACACCAATACCACATGAGAAACGCAAGAATAACCTCCAAAACAGAGGAACATTAATATGAATCACACAGTAACCAACATTAAAGTAAATAAGAAAACACATTACATGGCATGAAAATGTAAACACTACAGACAAAATTATTTTAACACAATTAAAACCTTTTTCTCAACATTGACACTTTAACCAAAAATCTTCCTTATAAATCTTCTTATTTCCTTATTTATCATTAACCTCTATTTGATGAATATATAGTTAATCCATCATTTCATGTTGTTGTTGTTACTTTCTCTTTGATGCCAAAATCCCAATAGGTTCATTCAATAGTGTGCCTCTAACCCATTTGAATGTAATATCAAAGAGAGACCTACTTCAAGTAGGAATAGATACACCTCTACTTTTCTAGTTTCAGTGCTTCCATGTGGTAATCCCCTCCATATTCCCACAGAGAATAATACAATCATGTCCACTGATGGAGCAAGGAAGACCAATTTCACTCGTATAATCCCATGACACCATCCAACAGTGCCCATTAAATGAATCCCTTGCCAGTTATTTTGTTGCCATCATGTATATTTGTTATCATTGCTTGCAGGCTTAATTTCATATACAAAATTAAATTTAAAATAATATACTATTAAATCAAAAGAAGTACCCAAAGGAAAGCTGAATAAAAATTCTCAATTAGGTCTTAAAGTAATGTTTTTGGTTCAATCTTGCAAAAATTTGGATGAAATACAGTAAATTTTTTTATAAATTACAAAGAAAATTTAACAAGCCAAGTACATCCAATAAGAGTAATAGAGGATATTAGACCCATATAGAAGTAATGGCAGAAAGATCTTGTTTTTCTCCCTTAAAATGTGAATATAATGTTTACATTTACAAAGTTCTTATGAAAGTAGAATTCATAATTATCAATGGTAGAGGCAAGAAAATCTCCTTAAGTTTTTGTAACAAATAAATTTGATGAAGTAATTTTTTGTTCTACTTAATCTCCTTTCTTGCTGCCTTGAACAAAAACAATCCATTTGGTGGCTATCACCTATGTGATGTGGTCAATTCATTTGTTTGCCAAACATACAGACGGAAAAGATAAGACATTGTAATGGCACGACCACCATTGTTTGGTGCTATATCTTAGTGTGAGCATCCACTAAAACATTCATTAGCTGAATTCACATTCAATAGCCAAGTCCATAAAAACAAGCAAAAACTATATATCTAATCTATCATCAACAAAATTTGTTAGCTGTATCACTGTATTTATATTATATTCTGTTGATNTTTTAGAATTGTATTAATTACCATAGATGTTGGTTGTAAATTGACTTTTATTTTAATAATATTTACATCACTGACTCAGAGGTTAGGTGTAAGAAAGGAAGGCCCTTTGGGCCCAACCTCACCGTAAAGGTAAATAAATAAAGAAATATTGACATCTCAGTTAAAATGCATGTAACAAAAGCCCATGATTAAGTAATCACTTGGGATAAATCTACCATTCATTTCAGAAAAACAATTCTAATAGTGTAATTGCTTAGAAGCACTTCTTAATGTTGATAAAAAATGACTTGCTAAAAGAGATGGTTCCTTGCATGATTGAGTAATATAGCATGTATAGAAAAAGTATTTCACTTCTTCTAACAAGATACTGAATTAATAACTATTATGTATTAAATGTTACACGGTCTGTTAAAATATTTTCTGGGTTTTGTAAATAAAGCAGGAAATGAAAAATTAAGAAGCCAAAGAAGCACCTAAGTTTTCCTTAACAATGGTCAAAGTTAAACTGGAATACTAATAGGGGAATGGACACCACATTTTATTATTGCAAGGTATTGTCCATTATATCTTATAAACTGCCTTATTTTTAATAAGGCAGCAACAATTAAGATTTTATAAGGTTCCTAAAGAACTTTATCGGTAGAGGTTCTTATCAACAAACTATATTAATGCTCCATCTTATAAGCAAGGATAAATGGAGTCTCTGCATCATATCATTATGAAAGTTGATAATGGGATTTGTCATAATGTAACATCAAGAGTGCAAACCTTCTCATGTTACAGTAATTTAGACAATTCAGCCAACAGGATCCCGGGACATGTCCTGTGATCCTGTTGTACAAAGATCTAAATAATATGAAATATCCTACCTGAATCAGGGAAGGATGGGTCTGCTCTTTTCTCTCTTTGATGCCTCTTGGTAGACAACATCTTTTTCCAGAGGAGGTTAGTGGGGATGCACCAAATACACATTTTGGCAGAATACCAAATAGCAAAATTTTAAAATCTGCATTCAGCTGAAGCCGAAGCTAAGGCCGAATATTATCTTTATTGAAATAATTTATAAGTTACAAGAAAAATTATAAATATTTATGAAAATGTTATATTTAATAATTATTGGAATAATATTTAAAACATCAATAATCAAACTGTACTGCAGCTTTGCAACACTAAAGAGATGCTCACTTTCAACAGAAGTTGGTGGTGGGGATAGATACTTCTTTGATATTTCTCTTTGAATGATGAGGAATGATGGAAGTGACCTACAATCTTTCTGCAGAGAGCAAGTAACTGCAACTGCAACTATTATTCTGCAATGAGCTAAAATTGCTTGGTGAACACATAATTGAAGGGTGTGAACAAAACATCTTGTGCTTGTAATTCCTAGATCACTCATAGCCTTCACCATATTTGCTCCATTGTCAGTGACAATCACATGACACTTTCCTTTATCGATTTTCCATTCTTTCAATATATCTTCAATCAGATTCATTATATTACTAGAAATTTTTCGGCCAACAAGTAATGCAGAAACTTGTTTGAATTCATTATCAATCCATTGTGCTGTGAGACTTAAAGAAGATTTCTGGTTGTTTCTACAAGTCCAGATGTCTGTTGTACATGATAGACAAGTAGCACACTTGATTTTTTCATTAATCTTTTCCTGAAGTACAGCAGGATGTACTTCAGGAACAATTTTTTCTGCCAAATGTTTTCGAGAAGGAACCTTGTACCTGGGATTCATAGCTTGAGTAAATCTCAAAAATCCTTCGTCTTCAACAATTGAAAATGGTTGTCTATCTATTGCTAGCATTTCAGCAAGTATTCTGTTTAATTTTTAGCCTCAACAGGATCAGAACTATAAGGAAATGCCTTATTGAAGCATTCTTTTAATGTCTGCTGTTTCGAAGTTTGATTGGTGAGAGAACAATCTGTTTGAAGTGCTTCATTATTTTCGAATTATTTCTTTTTTTCTTCATATTTCCTCTACTCTTTATTATACCTGGATCGAAGATGGTTGATCATTGACGTTGTTGTGAAGGTGTATTTCCTCCTCTTAAAATTTTGAAGCTGCAAATTTGACATTCTGCCTTCAATCCATCCTCACAAGATGTGAAAAATTCCCAAATTGGACTCTTTTTTGAGAAACTCATGAGCTAAGTGGAATTAAATNGAGAAACTCATGAGCTAAGTGGAATGAAATGAATTTAAATTAAATATAGTTCTAAATATTATTTGCTATATATAATTCTTTTTGTTTACCGTTAACCACATCTTATAAATTAAGAATGATATTTATAACAAGCTCAGGATATTAAAGAACTTTGTCTATACGTACTCGATCCTGATTGTAAAAGCTGTCCAGAAAAATAATTCCTTCACAAGGATTTCCCAAATACAATTTTCAGTTACTGCCAACAGAAAATACAAATTTTTGACCATGGCAGTGAAACTTGGTAGCAGCAACTTCTGAATTAAAGGCAACAATAAAAAGTCGCATACTGCTCTAGTGAAGTTTCAGCCAGTTGAAAGTTTTTTCTCGATGTCGCAATAATATTTTCAACTTAGTTATGTCTACAAGGAGACCTTTTCTTGTCATTGTTGAGTGCACAACCTGGATTGTTGCTGAGTGTATACGGGTCTACTTAGACTGATGATGCTAGATATTTCAGCGGTGCTGTTCTGATACGGCAATACTGAATTCTCTTGGGTTGGATTCACTCCACGTGGTGAGATCAGATTACCGACGTAAGTTTTACATAAAATTAATTGGTATGAAGCTTTTTGAGGAAGTGGATGCTGTGGTTGTTTTTCAACAGAAGTGCTAACTTTGAGAAATCAAATAGCGATACATTAGAGTAATCACTAGGACAGAGAGTTGGTTCTGGTTGTTCATCAGCCATTCATGTTAACTAATTTTTCGAACTTAAAAGGCAATCATTTTAAAAATAAACTGTGTCTATGTGTGGACAAATGAGACAGTTAAAACCCTAGCTATTGATGAAGATGATTTTAAATGAACAAACAGGATTAATACAGTGTTTGACCGTAGCACTGTTAAAATAAGTAGTTATTCGGCCACTCAAAGGCCAAAGTGGAATGCCAGATTTTGGCAGAATACTGAGGCCAAAGCCAAACTTCGGTGCATATCTAGAGGTTAGCACATTTAAGTCCATCAATGGAGCAATTGAGATCCATCCTGTATTCCCAGTCTCACAGTGCTCTCCAACAAGCAATGGGATACTTGCTACAACAAATTACAGCAATGAGATACTTGATTACTTGTTATTTAGTAAAATATACATCAAAATGCACGAAGTCACGCTATTTTTTATAGAATCAAATTAAAAATAAGTAGTTAAATTTTATGTTGAACTCAATGAATGGGTCAAAATGACCACACCTTCTCAATATATTTATTTATGATTTTGGACATATTCTTATGCCCGCTAAGTTTCCTTCAAGTGCTGATGACTTAAAAATTATCTTCTTATAAAAGCTTTTGTTGACTGCTTAGCAGTAGTGAACAGTTCAGGAAAATTCCTTGATTTGTGTAATGATAAAGCAATGTCCTTAAACCTTAGTAAATGTTTATCAATGACTTTCCACTGTAAGGACCCTATTTTATATAAATACAAAATTAACAACATTTCCTAGTATGAAAGAGTTAATGAAAGATCTAAGGGTAATATTTCCTCCTAACTTAAATTTTGACCCTAAAACAGAAATGGTTGTTCAAAAAATCTCTTCAATTATGTGGTATTATCTTTAGGTTTACCAACTGTTTGAGTGATATTTCAGTATTAAGGTACTTATTCATTACCTTCACTTGGCCTATTGTGGAATAAGGCTGTTGTAATCCATCCTACCATTGCATTGGAGGGTGAAAAATGTCTTAAATAACCTGCAAGGGTTTGTGAAAACAAAAAATAATAACAATAAAACAACTTTCCTTCAGGGAGAGATTTGACTATTTAGTTTTTCTTATATGTAACCCTAATGTGGCATTGTTTTAACATTGCTGTCTCACAATGAAGTGTGCAAAGCATTGTATTAGTGAACATTATCTTAATGGTATGGTCAAGCTGAAATTTTATTTCTTTTACTACATTTACTATATAATTTTGTAAAAGTAATTGAATAATTTCATATCTTCCTCCAAGTTACAAGTTTATATTCCTGGTACACAAACCTGAAATAGGGAGACCTAATAAATTATATGTAATGAATACTCAAAAAGGACATAGTGGCTGTATAAAAAATTATGCTATTGTAAACTGAGTTATATGGTATCTCAAGTTTGGTATGTCAGGAGGAATGAATGGGAAAACTTAATATAGTTGGAATAGACTACAGACAAGTATGTACAGAAAGAATAGATGGTAACTGACGGAAAATTAATGAAACATTATTTTTTTAAATCTAAAGTTACTTAACCTAATAACACTTATTAGATCCTAGGCCCCTTCCTTTCTCTCAAATCCAAAGTACCCATCACATTTTTCCTTGAGCCTTTTATTTACAATCCTTACAAGGTATTTTCAGCATTAACTATTGCATTATTATACTACTACATTAACCATTAACTTACAACGAGCAAAACTGTTCCACTGCTTGAATGGAATATGAAAACAATTCAATAATACAATAAAAGACTTTTGAACCTGTGGTAAGGCAAAAATATCTGCTACTTCTGCCTCACTTTGTCTTTATGTTGTCATGTTTCATGTCTTTCCCATATATTAGTTCCTTGCCACCTTTCCCTACTCATAGATGGATCAGATGAATAGGTTTCCCATATATTTTTTATGGATATGATATGGTTAATTATGTTTCTTGAGTAACTCCTAAAACTGTTGAATAATAAGTCTTCCATCCCCTGATTGTTCCTTTGGTTTTCACAAAAAAAAAGTTTAGAAGGAAGAATGGATAAGCCCAGTTTCTTAATTCTGCTCCAGTGCCTTAAAGGTAAAGATGAAGCAACATATAATTTTGCTGTTTTCTGTTAAGCACAAGGGCCATCTTCCTCCATTGATAGCAATTACTTTCTTTGTGCAAAAACGATGTAACAACTTTGCCTTTAAAGATCATTTTGCATATCAATTCTGTGGGCAGTTACTAGTTGAGTGGCATTACAGTTATTATCTCATTCTTTACAATGTAGGATCATATAAATATGACTAACAAGAGTACCTTTTTGGTAAAATTTCTTACACTTTGAGGCTAACATAGGTACTATTTACAAGTGGTGCCTGCATTAAAATGCAACTATACGAATTACGTAATATAATAATTAAGCATTGAATTCATAAAGTAAGGAAACAAACTCCATAAAACCATCAAAAAGAACATAAGCCCTGTGTGCACATTTCAACCATCAAGAGGCAACATCAGGGGCATAAAAAAACTGAGGTACAGGCAGCCAGTATACCAAGAAAGCTGGAGAAAAACCAATCAAGTGACAGAACAATAAAATCTAAATCAGAATTTATAAGAAATCCTTTGTTTTTAAAACAAATAAATTTTCAAGATGAATAAGGCCATTATTATCATTAAAAACCTACTTAAGATTATCAATAGAAATATTGTGCAAAAAGTCTTCAAAGTTGTTGATTATTAAACAAGATGAATCATAGTGATAGAAAGGCTAAAACTATAGAATACAATGCAATTCATTCATTAATTTTGTATATTTAGATATACTGTTGTATTTAAACTTTTTTAGTTTTTTATTACTTATAATTCTGTGTTTTGCTCTTTTATGTTTTGTTGTAAATATTTACAAAAAGATAATATCCTTTATTTTTTACTGTTGGTTCTTTCTTTTCCTTTAAGAGGCTGAGCATCAAAGATTTTTCTCTATAAAATTATTCACATTTGGCATATTTTGCTTGAATTTGGCTAAATTTCTTGACACATGGACCTTAATATTATTAAGATTGTAGTACCTTTTAATTTCTTAAGTCAAATTAGTTTTTTGGTAGACATTGCTTTTATAATTAGACTATTGTGAAAGGCTTCAATTACGTGTAACTTGTGTTTTAATGAGTTGTGATTGGGCAGGCATATGTTAGGATTGGGATTGTGAGAATGAATGATGCCAAAGTTTATGTCTGTGTTTAGAATTTAGTAGGAGTGAAGGACGAGTTCTTGCATGAGCTTTTGCTAATTCATTAGAGAGATGGGTTGACCAAATTGAAGGAGATTTAACATGTTCAACGCTGAGCAACGACGATCGTCGTCCAGCAGGGGCTCTCTGGTGACAGTGGACAACGATCGTCATCCATGGTCCGTATTCTTTTCAAAGGCCTTTTTCAAGCCTCCAAGCGCTTCCATTTCTCTTTTCAGTCATTCGTAAGGGTCTATTTCAGTAAACCGTTTTCCATAGTTTTCTTTTTTAACCAATATTTTTTTAACCTTTTTTTCGACGATTGTCTTCTAAATTTAAATATTAAAAGTTGAAGTAACTCACAGTGCT